>APFE030310194.1:624-64829 GCA_000404065.3 Pinus taeda
CCAGCTGACCAAGTGACAGCTGCGGCAAGAACTAGTACTTGTGCATACAGCACCGTCGCTTCCAAGTTTGTTACGAACGACCGGGTTGATAAAATTAAAGAAGGGAGTCCCAGGAGTTGCAACATTATTGCAGCAATACTGGGGCCCACCACTAATAGTCCTCCAAACAATGTTTCCAACATTCTTTTTAGTCCCTTGGATAAGATCGCTCCTGCATACCAAAAATTATATGCTAATAAAGCTTGAAATTCTTTCTTGTAGGTGGAAACCTGAAGCCCAACGCGTAGCGCACTTGTATATTTCACACAGGCTAGGGAGGTTATGTGCGTAGCGCACCCTATATAGATAGCGCGCCTCCTCTGCACGTAGTGCGCACCTCCAATGCCTATCCACAACTTTGCAAAACATGATTTCGGCCTTCAACTTTCAACAGCTCGATTTCTGCCTCACACCTGCTGGTCTTTCCGGTGGCATCAATTTTGTAGGACCTTGCAAACATATAGACGCGAGGAAGTGCCAAAGCGAATGATATATCCTACATGCAATTGTTTGTAAATATTTGGTGTAACCTGAATCTTGTTAACAATAGTGCCATGAGTACTTCCAAGATCACAAATGAATACATCACCATTTCCTTTGTACTGCAGAACTGCGTGATACCGAGAAATGGTTGGATGCTCCAAAATAAAATCACATAGGGGAATACGTCCAAACATATATGCACTTTTTCAGAACCATCTTCACTAGAAATCTGTTGTAAGATTATCCCTTTCAGCTCTCCAGCCATGAAAAACTGCTGGGTCTCTTCGTTATAGACAATTATATTCCCTGTTTTCTTTTCTAGTGTTAGATTTCTGACCCATTTCTTTTGGTTTCCTCAGCACAAGGCTTTCTGCATCTTCTAGAACAGATGCTGAGATCTTTACTTCTTTGTTGCTTGTAATCTGTGCCTTTCTTCTATCTTTGAAAGCAACAAAATCACTTGAATCAGACACATTCTCTGGAATGATAAAGCCCCCCTTGATTTTGTACCTTGTCTTCTAGATTGTGCACATCCCTAAGCCATCGTGGCTTCATTACAGCTGAAGTCTCTTTAACAATACCCACAGTAGTATGCTTATCATGTTTCAAGTACCTTAACATTAGTCACTACTGTTGACAAAGATATTTTGTCTTCAGAATTTGTTGTTTTTTTAACATCATACCTTTTTGTAATATGATAGGATTCTTCTGGTCTGAAGAAACACTTTTGTTGATAGGTCTACCAACTGAAACTGACAAAGACTGCCATGTGTTTAATGAATACAACTGTGTCTCTCATTTTAGAGAAGCCTCTCCAGTTTGGGTCTGCAATTTTAAGTAGACAACCCTCTCCATTTCAGATAGAAGACTTTCCAATTTATGTTGAAGCCACATAGCCCGATCTTTCACTATTTGAGTGGCTATGATCCCATGGCAAAACTTAGCACGAAACTCAAATGTCTTCGCACCTCCTTCCTCTAGCCTGCAGACATTATTTGACATGTTTGAAGACCAATGACGAAGGATTGACAGGACCGTGTCTAACATTGGATCCAATGGGGATGGCAGCTGCCGCTTCTTGGAGGTGCTGAGAACTGCAGAGCTTTGGGAGAGAAGACAGTGCCTCCATCCATTGGGGGATGGAGTCATTATTTCAACAGATAACACAAGACTTTTAATACATTTCTTGACTGAAATTGAATCATGACTGACTTAACTAAAACAAGAACTTACAAAGCTTATTTGAAGGGTAGCAGTCCATCGAGATTTCAAATCATGATGACAACCACCTGCATACTAATGAAATATGTACACTCATATGTAATGTGCCTTCCAATGTAACCAATCCAGCAGATGGCTACACCCCAAATTTCTGCTCTTACTCTCCTTGAGCAAGTGGAATGATGAACCTGTACGCAACTCAAAATAACCGTTGAAACCAAAGCTTATGATAATGAACCAGGCAACATTTATTCTTTCTAATGCTTGCAGAAGAATGCTGAAGGGGTCTTGAAAATCCTGAAGCACTGGCTGATCTGGAGATCCAGCTGCAAAAATACTAGTATTCACTTCATTTTGATCTGAAAGGACAACTGATTTTTGAGGGATAGAAATGCACAGAGAGGTATCTGTCATCTGAGTGTCAACTGTAGGTTCCTTGACCATGAGAAATTCTGGCATATATTCCTCAACTTCATGATCTAAGTCATCGTTAAACAAAAAAAAATCTTCAAGATTATCAAATATGACAGCCTTATCATCTTTGTGAAGGAAAAAATTATCTGTTCGCTGATCTACAAAACTGATTACAAGACAGTCATCTTTTTCAAAAGAAGAAGAAGTTTCACCAACACTATCCTGACTATGTGTGCACTGCAAATCTGTTGTAGCTTGGGCTGTAACTAGACCTCTCAAAAGTAGATATATCTCATCTTCAGACAAAGGAGACAGTGCCTTTTGTTTTCTTCTGCTTAAACAGTAATTATCTTCATATGACAGGGCATTCAAACTATCATTTATTACTGAGTTATCGAAAGGAGATTTATCACTTACTTGCACAAAGATTTCTTTCTGTTTTTCATGAACTGACTGGATTACTTCTTCATGAACGTTGTATTCTAATGATGGACTAACAGTATGAATGAGAACATTTGGATCCATTACTGTGTCTTCTGCATTCCAGATGATTTCAACAGCAGAGTTCTCTTTGATGGGCTTCAGCACAAGATATGCTTGGTCATCATGATCTGAATCTGAATCTAAAGTAGTTGACTGGACATTATCACAATCTACAATTTGCATGTTGTCTTCTTTTATGGGCAGATCTGAAATAACATTCTCCCTTTCATCATTTTCAGCCATGTGACCATCTTCAACCTGCTGATCTTGATTCTGCTGCAAAATTTCCTAAGCATTTTGATGGGTATCCTCTAGGTTCTCTTCATGTTACTGAAATGGATTCTCGTACAGAGCCTCCATGATCTCATCATTCATGAAATTATCATCTTCATAATATTTCTCAAGGCTTTCAATAAAAGTAGAAGCATGTTTGCAACAGTCATGAACTAAATTTAATGATGAATAAGATGCTTGATATCTTTCAATGAACAGGGCATGAAAATCCTTTAAACAGAAAATACAGGGCAACGGCAAATTTTCATACCAAGATTGGGCTTCACCTTCGAGAGTGGCCAGGAATATCTTCATCAAACAATCTTCAGGAAAATCCACCTTCAACTTGCGAATATGCATGTGAAATCTAATCAGATGTAAAGCAACATCTTTCTTACCATCACCGTTAAACGTAGGCAGATTCCTTGACCAATCTGCCTTGGGCATCTTATTCGGAAAACCTGGAATGTGGTCTCAGCTCATGGGAGCATATCTTCTCGTGATTCGGTCCATCTTGAAAATTTGATAGCTACTGATCTCCCTGCAGTGAAATCACCATTAAGCATTGATTTTCTGGATCTTTCAGTGAATGAAGTCGTCGGTGAATGATTTCATCCTTGTGGTGTCCGACTGCTGTTCACCATCAACGATCAGATTTGAACTTTGTCATCCTTTACCAGGGAAAAGTCTCCCCAATATGGTCGCCACTATGTTAGCGCTCAAATCTACCTCAGTCTGAGGAAGGCAAAACTCAAGGCAACATCAAACCAAGCTCAACCTCGTAGCTAGCCCTACGAGGACAAGAGAGGGCTCTCTCCAGTCAATCTCGATAAAATGAGCAATAATGTGTGAGATGACTTAAAATGGGAACTAATTTTAGGCTAGTAATAGATAAGAAAGGGGTTTTTTAATAAATGATGGGTTTCTAGGGTGTATGGGACTAAGGACAGCATTGAGCAGAGATTTAATCAAAGGCACAGATTATTCCATAAGGCGAGATAGGAGTGAAGTTTTAGCAATCAATTTTGAAATAATATGGGATGAAAAGACTATTTAAAGTGCTAAAAAGGGCATTAATCAATGAGTCCTTTACAGACAAAAGGAAATTACACAAATACTGAAATGCTCTTTCGAGGCAGAGCAAATAAATTGGGTTCTACCTCCCTTACTGTAAAGCATTCAGCTAGAAATGATAATGAATGAAACTATGAAACATTACAAAGACATATGAAACAGAAGAAAAACATATGCTAAACTTTCACACCACAAGAATCTTACAAATCAGAGCTGCGCCATTTAATTATTTTCTCTGTCATTCAACTGTATAATAAAATTATGTATTTCTCCTCCACCAGCTTTCAGAACTATCTCTCTTTTACAAATGATTTTCAATACATTAAATAACTATACTAGAATAAAATAGATCGACCCAACAATAAGGGCGTTGTTTCAACTGAAATTGCAGAAATAGAAAAAACTATTCTTCTATTCTAAAAAACAGACCAACATTTCCCTTGAAATCCTCTGATGGCCAATTAAGAGACAAATATTGGAGTGCAGATCCACTTGGAGATTTAACTGAAGCCCTTAATAGGAGATTGAATCCTATTCTTCTGCTGTGATGAATATCTTCATTTCAAATTAGCCTTTCGATCTCTGACTGCCACGTTACATTTGTTATTTGAATAAAACGGATTTTAATAAAAATAGCCTTTAAACTAAAATTTTGCCAATTCCAGCTCATGATGACAACTGTGCCCAGAGAGGGTTGCATGGTTGCAAGATAATGTTGCAATTGTCAATGGAGGAGGAAAATCTTGCAGTAATCCGTTATCGAGGAACAACCGGAAATTGGTAGTGCGCTTTTTCCTAAGGGATTGCCATGCATGTTCAATCATAATTTTGAAGCAACTTCAAGTCAGCACCATTAACCTCATTTGACTTTCCATATCCCTGCCTTAACATTTTAACAACTTTAGGTGAATGCAAAACTTTCTCCGTGATAGCAAGGAAGTCGCCATTTTTTAAGTAACTGAACAAGGAATTCTGCCTTTGTATGTGCAAACAATTCACTGATACTTTTTCTTCATTAGGATCGGGATCCTTGCGAACCCAACCTATGTCTACAAGTAACTCCAAGATACTCTGTCTTCTCACCAAATTTTGCTCGCAAATATCAGAACCAGAACTTTCGATACCAAGTCCATGATTACTTCTGCGGCAGAATCCGAATTTCAGAACTTCCTGCTCGAGCATTTGAAACTCGGAACAAATTTGTTTGTCCCCTATAAGAATAGGGATGAAATTAGATATCCCCATACTCATTCTCAACCTGTGCTGCTAAATGATCCAAGGATTATGGTACCTTGTCATTTATAAGAAACCACAAACAATTGTCAACGCGATATCGAGAAATTGCCATGAAACTGAAGCTGAGAATGAATATGAGAACTCCATAATCATATCTGGCCTTGATTTTGGGAAGAAACCATGCAAATGTCGCTGCTGCAATTATTAAAAACACAGCAGTCCCAATTACAATTGTTTCAGAGTTGTGTCCAACATGATCTGCAACGTAGCTTGTCCCTACAGCTAATAGTCCTCCAAACAATGTTGCCAACATTCTGTTTAGTCCCTTGGATAAGATCGTTCCTGCATACCAAAAATTATATGCTAATAAAGCTTGAAATTCTTTCTTGTAGGCGGAAACCTGAAGCCCAAAGCGTGGCGCGCTCCATATTCGTAGCGCACTTGTAGATTTCACATAGGCTAGGGAGGTTATGTGCGTAGCGCGCCCTATATGGGTAGCACGCCTCCTCTGCGCGTAGTGCGCACCTCCAATGCCTATCCACAACTTTGCAAAACATGATTTCGGCCTTCAACTTTCACTAGCTCGATTTTTGCCTCACACCTGCTGGTCTTTCCGGTGGCATCAATTCTATAGGACCTTGCAAAACATATAGACGCGAGGAAGTGCCAAAGCGAATGATATCTCCTACATGCAATTGTTTGTAAATATTTGGTGTAACCTAAATCTTGTTAACAATAGCGCCATGAGTACTTCGAAGATCACAAATGAATACATCACCATTTCCTTTGTACTGCAGAACTGCATGATACCGAGAAATGGTTGGATGCTCCAAAATAAAATCACATAGGGGAATACGTCCAAACATATATGCACTTTTTCAGAACCATCTTCACTAGAAATTCGTTGTAAGATTATCCCTTTCAGCTCTCCAGCCATGAAAAATCACTGAGTCTCTTCGTTATAGACAATTCTATTCCCTGTTTTCTTTTCTAGTGTTAGATTTCTGACGCATTTCTGCATCTTCTAGAACAGATGATGAGATCTTTACTTCTTTGCTGCTTGTAATCTGTGCCTTTCTTCTATCTTTGAAAGCAACAAAATCACTTGAATCAGACACATTCTTTGGAATGATAAAACCCCCCTTGATTATGTACCTTGTCTTCTGGATTGTGCACAGCCCCAAGCCATCGTGGCTTCATTACAGTTGAAGTCTCTTTAACAATACCCACAGTAGTATTCTTATCATGTTTCAAATACCTTAACATCAGTCACTGTTGTTGACAAAGATATTTTGTCTTTAGAATTTGTTCTTTTTTTGACATCATACCTTTTTGTAATATGGTAGGATTCTTCTGGTCTGAAGAAGCACTTTTGTTGATAGGTCTACCAAATAAAACTGACAGAGACTGCCCTGTGTTCAATGAATACAACTGTGTCTCTCGTTTTAGAGAAGCCTCTCCAGTTTGGGTCTACAATTTTAAGTAAGTAGACAACCCTCTCCATTTCAGATAGAAGACTTTCCAATTTATGTTGAAGCCGCATAGCCCGATCTTTCACTATTTGAGTGGCTATGATCCCATGGCAAAACTTAGCCCGAAACTCAAATGTCTCCACACCTCCTTCCTCTAGCCTGCAGACATTATTCGACATGTTTGAAGACCAATGACGAAGGACTGACAGGACCGTGTCTAACAGGAGTGAGCTTTAGGTATTGAGCATATGTTTGGGCTTTAAGCCTCTCATTCCTCATTTTTATTTCTTTAAACCTGTCCTTTATGTCTTGGTCTTTGTCAGCAAGCCTACTAAAGGAAGACACTTCCACACTAAGCTACCTTTCCAACATCTGATTTTGTGATGTGGAAGGCTCTTGTATGTCTTCAGATGGAGTTGTGGGCCTACTTCTGTCTACCTCTATGTTGGTTACCTGTGCTGATCCTTTTGTATATTCCTGTTCAGAGGCCGGATTGAGCCTTTGCCTCTTGCTGTGACTTGTTTCCTGTTCCAAATTAGAGGTGTCAATTCCTGAAGTGGAAGGTCCCTCTCTATTTCGTTTTGGATTTGTATCCTCGTTTTGAGGAGTCTGCATGACTCGAGGGGTGCTCATGGCTCCTTCTTTCTCTTCTGGTACCTACAGAAAAGAGCTCTCATCAAGCTGCTTTTCGAAATCAATCAAAGCATTTTCCACATTTACCCTTGTGCTGTCTCTGTCTACTAAAGTATTTTCCACCCATTCTGTTTGATTGGCATATGCCTCTATTTTTGGTATGGGGTGTTGGATAAAAGGTCCTAGCTTGACCTTTTGCCTTTTCTTGGTAATGAATTCTAAAGGGTCATATCTCCATACAAAACTCCTTTGGAATTTCATTCTTTGCAGAATCAGGTCTGCCTCTTTCCCTACCTCTCTGGAATTGCATATGAAGGGACCTAATTGGTCTTTGATTTTGAAATAGGCCTTCTTCTTGGCATTGACAAAGTTGACTTCCTCTGCATTGATGATTTGTCTGTAATAATCTAAGGCAAACAACCTTATAGGGAGGTATCTTGGCAACTTATATGGAGCAAGCAGGCAACCATATATTCTTATTTCTGTGTGGTTTTGGTAAAGGTACCAATCACCCACTTTGGTTTGCTTGGAAAGTTGGAGGACTCTTTTTATCTTTGAACTTATCCTAGGTGGAGGATTTCCAATGAGCATAGTCATGATTGAATACACAAAATAATCTATGAAGTCTGATTATGTATATGGTGATCCAAACTCATGGAAAAGTGGGGTCCAAAAAATGACATATCTAGGCTGGCCCCTAGTGTCAAGCTTCTGGAGAGTGAAAGGAAACTTATCCAACTGATAATATAAAAATAGATGGTACAATACAAAGGAGTATTTAAATACTCTCTCATTTCCCATTCTTGTGAACTGCTCATGCACTCTATCAGCTATGAAATTGGCAAAGTCATATATGGTTGCAAGAGGTTGTCCTGGGGTATAAATGGACATGAAGGCAAGAATAAGTTCATCAATATATCCACTGGTAGAGTAACCCAAGACACATGATATCATGGTTACAATGTACTGGCCCCATTTAGAGAAAATAGTTGCTAGATATGGAGGGGGATCCTTAGGGATGTGTTTTTCCTCTCTAATGAAGGTCGGGAACAACTAGGCCAATCTTGATGGGCTTAGCTTGGGATACTGGTCCAACAGGTCTCCAATTGAGAGTGGGATTAGGTTTGGCTGTGGTTGGAACTGCAGCATTTCATTAATGGCCTCGGCTGTGATAGTGAATAGAACCTTCTAATCATGAGAGATTATGGCTCTATGGTTAGGGACGTAGCATGCATAGCACATATGAACAATTTCTGGAAAGATATGAACTTGGGGGAATTGGTATCTAGGTAAATTGGACTCCCAAAGGCCAATATCATCTGTATGGTTTAGGTGTCTGTCTTTGCTTAAGCAATGAAATTTCAGCAGGAGCTCTATTGAAGTTGTGTCTTTGATTTGGAAATCCTTGTCATCAAGGGGAAGGTGGTACAAGTCTAATTGTGGAGTGGTGAAGGGTCTAACGTCCACGGCAACAGGGGCAACTATAATTCAGTTCTTGTGGATTTGAATTATGCTCTAGGGGGTTTTATTGAAGGTTTTGGGATTTTTCAAAGGGTTTAGGCAAGTAGTTTCTTAAAATTGGCAGTGTTCTAACTCAATAATTAAATCAAAACATTGCACAGGCTAAAGGTTTTGAAATTTGGAGGGGTAATGGGTAATTCATGGTGAAATACCTGGAATTGGGTGAATTGGCTCTAAAAATGGTGGTTCACGGCAGCTGTAGTGGTTGGCATTGTCTTGGCACAGACTGAAAAGTCAATTAGGTTGTCTACAACATCTTCTAGAATGGTCTTGAAAGTCTGGAGGTAAATTTGGCGTTCGCAGGGATTGCAATGTTTCACGGAGTTTACATCGAGAACACGTGGAAAAAGGGTGAAAGAGAGCTTTGCGGCCTTTTATAGAGAAAATGATTAATTTTGGCGGGTTCACTTTCGGATGAACAGTTGATGGTTTTTCAGTTAAATGGGGGGAGAGGTTTGGAGGGCCATCACACCGCTTTTGTGGCGCGAGCGGTATTCGGGAAGGGTCACCCGATGCGATACAACATTTGACACGTAGCATCCATGAGGTCGGGGAAAACCACTTTATTAGGAGGTTAACCTTCAGGCAGCGGGCGTGGCTGATATGGTTGTGCGTCGTTGGATGAGGGGGGTGATGATCAACGGTAGTCAAGCAAAAGAGCTGAGCAGGGGGAAATGACGGGAGTTGATGGGGGAACAATGGATTTAATCACGGTGGTTCGGGATTAGTTTAGGGATATATCGGAGGCTTAAAACGATTGGGCCAAGCTTAATGAGGGATTAGGGAGTTGGGTGATGTTAATACCGGGATTAACTTAAATTTTCCGGGATTAGGTAAACTAAGTAAGGTTATATCGGGGTATGGGGAATTTTTATTAGTTTTTATTAAAACCAAAGGTTCGGGTATTTTATATAGGGATTTAATTATTATACGGGATGATGGGATTTCGGGGAATTTACATAATAATATTAAAAATTAATATGAAATATAAAGGGCAGAGTTGGTTTTTTCTAAGTAAAAAGGTGGAATATCGCGTTTGCATGCTTTTCATACCTTCAATACTTAGGATAAAATGTTTTCGTGGGTTTTTTAAGTGAAAAGGGATTTACATGGGGGTTCCTACTTTTCCTAGATAAATGATGTCAACCCTAGGAAAGTGTGATTTTTTTAGGGAAATTAGGGGAAATGAAGGGAGATGAATTTTTTATGACGAGGGGTTCTAGTACTTGTTGTCCATAAGTCATCAAGTCGAGGGTCCGGTCCCTCCAAAAGTCAGAGAAATGCTTTAAGCCTCTTTGACTTGTAGGATTTAAGTACTAGAACTTATTTATGGGAAATTAGTAAAGTAAAGGGGTGAAATAAATGAGGGGATGTTAAATAAGCCATATTGTGAACCATTGTTTTTGCTTTGTTTATTTCTTATGCATATTTGAAAGATGCATTTAAAACAATGACATAAGTGCTTTTGTGTAATCACGTGATATTTCTTCAACCTTTCCACTACTTACCCATTTACTTACCCTACCATTTTTTCTTCACTTTATTTGGGTGCATTTAGGCTAACAAACCCTTATCAATCCTTTTCTTTTCTTTTACAAAGTAAACTATCTAATTCTAACCTTATATCATGCAAGAGATCAGAATAAACTGATGAGCTCCTTTTATTTACCCTACCTACCTAATGATCTGCCAAGATTAAACTGTTTGATCAGATTTTATTCTCTAACTATAAACATAAAATTCAAAGCATGAAATAGCTAAGTTTAAACAATTTGACTATCATGGATTGTGGCATGAGTAACAAGCTGCACACAATCATTTATTATGCATAAAAGTAAATAGTAGTGGCATTTTGACTTGCTCACTTTCATGGTCTCTTTTTGTCTATTGGGGTTCATATATTTTAATTTTTTTTACCTTTTCTTATTCTTTTTGTCGTTTGATTATTCTTTTAGAACATACCCTCTTTACATTTTTTAACTTTTTAATATGGAAAACATTTGCATAAAGAAAAGGTATCTATAATATTACAAGGCTTTACCTTAGTCATTCAAAATTATGACTCCTATTGGTATAGGAACCTAACAGTGGCTCCACTTGGGGATGGCATTTTCTAGTGAAATGTCAAAAAAATTGTAGATCAATAGCCCTTGAATCGTTGTTGGTGTTACCTTGAAAAATGTTCCTCTATGCTTCTGCATTATTAATACTTATGACAGTGAATCTTTCAAAGCTTAGGGCCTTCTCTTCGGGCTTCAACTTCAAAAATCACCATCCAATCCAATCTAGACTTTTGAAAATAGAATATGCTCTAATGTAAAATGAAAATTAGTAACCAGGTTCAAAATAGTGTTTTAGCATTCGACCATTCACTGGCCCACCTTCTGCTTCTGTACCATCTATTTCTTTCAGGAAGAAAGCATTATTACCTCTGAAAGCATAAATGACATATGGGCCTTTCCATAGGTAATCAAATTCCCCATGTTTACCTTTGTCTTCCCTTCGTGAATCCCACTTGAGTACTTTGTCACCAAGGTAGAAATCTTCAGCCTTGCTTCTCTTATCAAAAATCTTTTTAATCCTTTCCTGCACAAATTGAGACCTAATATAGACCTCTTCCCTGGTTTGTTGAAGATGAATTGTTTGATTGATTCTTCTTTGGATACTATTTGGTTCAACCTGCAATTCTTGAAACAACTTCATCACTGGTGTTCCCAACGAAGAAGGAGAGACAGCTTCCATCGTATAAACTAGTTGATAGGGAGAAGTACCAATTGATTTCTTGGTGGTTAGTTTGTCTGCCCATAAGGCATTGACTAGCTTTTTATTCCATGTTTTCTTATTGTCCTCTTGTAACTTCTTGAGGATGTTTACTAGGCTTTTGTTTGAGGATTCTGCTAGTCCATTTCCTTGAGGGTAATAGGCTGTGCAATGGCCCAGGGATATATGATACTTGTTGCAGAAATCTATCATTCTTTGGGATTTAAAGGTTGCTACATTATCAGTAATGAGCTTAGTCAGACATCCAAATCCTGATAGAATATTGGTTTCAAGGAAGGTTATGATAACAGTGTTTATGGCTTGCCTTAGAGGTATGGCCTCTATCCATTTTGTGAAGTAGTTTGTGGCTGTGAGGATCCATTTGTGTTGGGCAGAGGAGGGTGGGTGAATTTCACCAATGAAGTCTAAACCCCATTGTTGAAAAGGTATTTCAGCAGAGATTGGCTTGAGGGGTAGAGGTAAAAGCTTTTTCTTTCCCTCAAAAATTTGACATTTGTGATAGGAGGTCACATATTTCTTGACATCAGAAAAAAAGGTAGGCCAGTAGAAACCAGCTCTAAGAATTTTAGCTGCAGTGGTCTCCCAGTAAAGATGTCCTCCACAGTCACCTGCATGAAACTCTTGTAATACTTTGTCAAATTCATCTTTTAATAAACAATTGAGGAGAATACCTTCATGATTTCTCCAAAACAAAGAATTGTCTAATATACAAAATTTTAAGGATTTCATCTTCAAAAATCTGCTTTTAGTCCTAGATAATTCAGGAGGAGCTTGTAAATTCAGTAAAACATAAATGATATCAACATACCAAGGTGATTCAATAAAGACTTGGCTGATTAGTGGAGTCGCCATCTCCTCTTCATTATCTAGTTGTGCAATAAAGTTTATTTCCAAGGCCTGACAGTTCAATTCAGCCATTAGCTTGGCTAGACCTTGGCCCTTTATTAACTTAGTGGGTTTGATTTCTATATCATATTCTAAAATAGTAGCAATCCACTTTCCCCTCTTTCCATCTAGACCTTCCTGAGTTAGTATGTCTTTAACTACTGAATTAGGAACGTAGGCCACTATATGAGAATATAAGATGTACACCCTAAAATCCATAATGGCTTTGACCAAAGCAAAGGCTTGTTTTTCCATTATGGTATATTTCAAGGGGGCATCTCTCAGGGCTTTGCTAAAGAAAGCAATAGGTTGTTCATAGCCTTGGTCATTTTTCTGCAGTAGAACTACATCAATTATGTGCTCAAAAGCAAAGGAAAATAAGATGAAAACTCTGTCAAATTTAGGGTTGATTAACGCTGGTGTTTTAGTTAAGGCTATTTTAATGTTTAGTGATCTAATTCTCTCTGCTAAATTAGAAATAAATCTTCTAAGAAAATTAATTTTCCCTAAGAAAGCTTGCAATTCTCTAATGTTCCTCGGATGTTGTATCTGTAAGTTGGCTTCTATTCTAGCAGGGTCTATTCGTATACCATCTTTTGAAATTGTATGACCTAATAACTTTCCTTATTCTAACCCAAACAAAGACTTTTGGGGTTCAAGGAAATTCCATATTTCCTGCATTTAATAAAAACTTGCCTTAGATCATCCAAATGTTGATCGTCAGATTTTGAAAATACAGTAATTTCATCTAGATATATCACAAGGAAATCATGAATTTCTTTTGCAAAGGATATATCCATAGCCATCTGGAAAGTGGCTCCTGCATTCATCAGTCCAAAAGGCATTTTCACATACATAAATGTGTTCCAAGGAGTAGAAAGGTAGTCTCGGCTTGGTCATCAGGATGAACTAAGATATGATTGTAACCAGAAAACCCATCCAATAATGAGATTCTGGTTGATCCAACTACCCTTTGTAAAATGTGATCCATTTTGGGGAGAGGGTAGTTGTCTTTTAATGACACTTTGCTAAGGTTTCTGAGATCCACACAGAGTCTGATCTCACAAATTTTCTTCCTAGTTGGTACCAAGTTTGAGACCCAATCGGAAAAAATGATTGGTGCAATTATTTTAGCATCATCATCCTCTGAATTTCCTTTTCAATTGCAGGCAATAAGACATGATTAATCCTTCTAAGTTTTTGTCTGAAAGGCTTTTGATTTTATTTTATAGGAATGGTGTGGTGTATGATGTTGGTGTCATAGGATTTGAGGCCCTCATAACTCCAAGCAAAGACATCTTGAAATGGTTTCAATAACTCAATGTATTTTACTTTTTCAATTGGAGGTAATGATTTCGAAAGTTTGATCAATTTAGGATTTTCATTAGTGCCTATATTATACTCCTCTATATCAGATTTCAAAGGTTCCATTTTAGGTTTCCTAGGAACATCATTTGAATCAAACAAATCTTCCAAAGGGGTTAATCCCTTAGATAAGAAATTATATTTGAGATTAATTACTTCGGTGTCTTCACTGATTATTTCATCAATCTCAACTTGCTCTAGGTTCTCTACATCTAACTTAGTAAATTTAGTAGGATGAAATCTATCTATTTCTTCACCTTTTATTTTATTTATTTCTACTTCATCTTCAGTGTCGGGATCTATTGATGTATCAGTATCTATATTGTTATTTACAAACTCTTCTTCTTAGATTAAAAAGCTATTTATTTGTTTGTCATGAGAAAATATTTGCGAGTTCTTCAAATTATCTGGAATTGCAAGTCTGTGCCTAACTTCAATAGTGTACTGATGATTAGGTTGAAAGGGTAACTTGCAGGTGCTGGCAAACATTGCTAAGCTATGAGCCTGCATTTTATGTTTTCTAGGAATTACTGCAAGCTTGGTTTCTAAGAAAGTGTTAAGTATTTCTATAATAGTTCCTCTATAAAAACTTAATCTAGGGTCCTTTGTCATATATACAGCATCAATCTATTTTATAACTAATTCAGAGTCTCCCATGACAGAAACTCTTTTAGCTCCTAGATTCCTAACTAATTTCAGACCTAAAATTAATGCTTCATAATTGGCCATATTGTAAGTACATTTAAAATTCAATCTGTATGCATGGCCTTCTGAGTGATTATTCTCCAGATTATATATCCACACTCCTGCTCCTGCTCCAAACTTATTGACTAACCCATCAAATTCAAGATGCCATAATATCTCATGCTCATAATTTTCACCATCTGGTACAACAAACTTTTCCTCATTTATAGCAATTTGGCCACCTTGTTTATTGGAAAGTTCTAAAGTTTGGTTAGTTTCATTTTGTATAGAAACTGCAATTTCTTTTGGTTATGTATCAATATTGTCTAAAATAGTTTGTTGTGTTTGATCAAAATTATATAGAATAAAAGAATCAATGTTTGAATGTATAGAGTAGATGTGAAAGTTTTGAGGCCGATCCTGGCTACTCACCATATATTTCATTAAGGTTTCTCGGTATAGTTTCTTAGGTTGTCCAAAAACAGATATTGTTGCATATGACATATCTAGTTGTAAAGATCCCTAAAGTTTGTCTCCCCGTGATCTAGATAACAGCATGCCATACTTTGGTGGGATGTCAGCAACCACAATATCCAAAAGGATGCTTTTGGAAGGATATTGAACTAAAGTAACACACAGGTCTTTAATAAATCCTAGACACTTTACTTGACTTTAGTCAAATAAGAATAAGTCCTTATAAGGCCTTGTAATGTCTAGGTTTAATTTCTCCATTACTGATTTGGGCATTAAGTTGTGGGAGGCCCTAGAATCCAACATTGAATTGCGTAGAATTTTGTCGTGGATGTTAAGGCTAATGTAGAAAGTTGGTACTCCTCCTTATATTGGTTTGCCATTAACATCTGGACCATATATAAGTTTTGGTTGGTCATCAAACAGGTTGACTGAATCCTCATTTTCAACAATGTTTAAAGTTTGGTTTATTTGTGACTTGTAGGTTTCATTCTTGATTAGTTCTGTTAATGGAACTGAAATCTTTAGCTTTTCTACCTCTACTCCCAGATTGAAGGGAAAAGAGGATTTTTCTATTTGAGGGTTTTGAATTTTCACAGCAGGGATTTGAGTAGGATGGTCTTCTTTTCCTTTATTGGGGACCTCTTTATGTGGATTTTCAAATCTGGTGTTTTGAAGTTTGACCACTAATTCCTTGGGGGGAATTGAAGTGGATGGTTGATCATCAAAAGGTTGATTAGGGGTTATATCTACAACGGTGGGGCCAGAAGGATTTGGTTCTGTCTAGGGAGGATTTGGAGGATTTTTGAAATAGGGGCTTCTTTGATTTTCTTAGGTTGATTTTGCATTGTTTTCTTGGTTTGGTCAGGGATATTCGCGTTCTTTTTACTCCTTAGTTTATATTGTTTATGCACTTCAAAGATGGCAAAATCATATCCTTGTTTATAATCAAATGAATCTCCATAATGGATTTGCAATTGCTACAGCATATGCAGTTCCTGCTCATCTTGGGTTAGAAAAACAATGTCCTCGTCATCTAATCCCATTAAATTGATCTGTGTATCTTGTTATGGATCTTCTGGTTGGGATGTTTCTGCATAATTTTCTTGAAAAGGGGGCCTAATGTTCTGATCAGGTCCATTTTTTCCAATGTTTTGGTTTTTCCTGAAATTTGGGTTTCTAACTAGAGGTGCTTGTTGGTTATCCCATTGAGGTTTCCTCTCTGTATAGTCTATCCTATCAATTAATTTTTCATACTTTTGGCTAAACCATCTATTTTGAGGTTAGATGGCAAAGCTTCATATTTTATAGTCCCTCTTCTTTCATTCCTAACTCTAGCTCTTTTAGCTAACAAATTGGCTTCTAAACTTCACATTTCCTCTAAGGTTGGGGGGTTTCTTTCCCTGAGTTGGTATGCCATATCTGTGTCAAAACCCTTAGGGAAACTTATTAATGCTAAGTTAGGTGGGGGTCTAAGGTTAACTGGAATTGCATTATATATATTATTGAATCTAGTGCAGTAATTTTGTACAGTTTCATTAGGTCCCCTTCTGGTATTTTCATATTCCGAAAGGATCTATAAGGGGGTCTTTTTCTTTTCTCATCTATTCAAAAATTGTTGGTAAAACATATCTAAACTATCAATACTATTAGCAAGTAACGATCTAAACCATTTCCTAACATCACCAGCTAAAGTCTGAGAAAATAGTCTCATTTGAACATCACCAATATCAATTTCATGTAGGTCAAAGTAATTTGTCATCTTGTTGACATGGTGTTGTGCAGTGTAGTGTCCTATGCCATCAAATTGAACAATTTTACTTTGGTAGTCTGTTGGCATAGCACCAAGTGGGGCAGGTAAAACAAGAGGAGCATATCTATTTTCCATGGTTGTAAGTTGGGAGAGGTTGAGATGTGGGGTTAAGGTACTTGAAGATGATGTAGTAGTGGATGATAAACCAAGACTGGTAGGTGGTGAATGAGCAGTGCTAGGTTGGTGAGGGAGTGAAGGTATAAATGGTGGTGAAGAATGGACTTCAGAATTTGAAGGGAACAATGGTGAACTAAGAGTAGTGGATAATTGTCTAGAAAGCTCAGGGGTCTTGACAGTACTAAGAGATGATTGTGGAGAGTTCAGAATGTATTCATCAATTGACTTGTTGGCCTTTTGGACTTCAAGGTCTGTAATAAACTCAGGATCTAGAACAATTTCGTCAAGTGCACTTTCGGATCTTGTTTTGAATGTTGGAAATAATACTAAGAGGGGGGGTGAATCAGTATTATCAGATCAATAATTTAATTTTCAACACAGATTTGTATATTCTACTTCAGTTAAGTGAACCGGAGTGTATACGCAACTGTACTTAAGGCAACCAGCGTATATGCAGAGATCTTTTGATTTACCCAATTTATCATGCATTGAACTTTAACTAGTATATCAGGTATTAGACAGTGTAGTAAAAGCAGAATAAAGCATCACACATAAGCAGCACACATGAACACCAAGATATAAGGTGGAAACCCAATGTGGGTGAAAACCACCTGCTGCTGTCGTCTTTGTCTTCTTTTAATAATAAGAAAATTTGTTTACAATTTTTATACTGGTGCAGACTTATACCAGTACGCAGGCTTCTACCTGCAAAAGGTTACAACCTTCTCTCATTCTCCAGCTTCTCCTGGAAAGGAGCTACAACCCCCTAGCTCTTGTACTAGCCGATATGTTTGCTAGTACATAGGCGTTGACCTACAAAAGGCTATGATCTTCTCTTTTCTTCCAAGGACCACGTTTCATAAATTTTCAGACTGGATCCATCAACAACATCATTCAATCATCAAATATGTCTGCATCAACCAATCTCCTTTACAACCGAATCAATCAATCACTTTGATAACCCATCAATCTAATCATTCAGAATGTTGTCACCAGAATACAGTAACTAGAACCCAAGCCAGAACCCAAAACACTACAACAACAAACAGAAGCAACTAAAACATATTTTATATTTTATACACTACTTCCATGTGTCGAACCTGCGTGTATACGCGCTTTCCTCAAAGCCAACCAACATATATATCTGCAAATATAAATTCAAATTTTTGCAGCTATTCCAGGCTTTAGTTATACCTAGATCATATCATTTATAGAATAATATATGCGTCAAAATACAGATCTAGAATATACATGAGAAAAAACACCTAATGATAGTTCATTTTATGCCTTAAGATCCTAATCCATCATTAGATCTGATCCCTCATCATCAACTAAGGTTCATCCTTGGTTCAGATCCAACAATGCACCATAACCCAATAACCTGCATACTAGATCTCACACTTCATCAGATATTCGATACTTGCACACCTTGGCCTAATGATCTTCTCCTCCTTTTATAGTTTTAGGCCTTTCTCAATACCATGGACCAAAACCACTTAGGGCCAATACCTTGGACCAAATACCTAGGGTCAATACCTCGGACCAGATACCTTGGACCAATACCATGGATCAAAATACCATGGACCAAATACTTTGGACCAACAACTTAGTTTTCCAAGGTATACGTGCTTTTCCTTCTGTGAAAGTGCATGTGTACGTATAGGCGACTTGTATACAGTTAACCTACATTTATACACAGTTTGGTCAATAGTGAACCTACGTATACCTCTCTTTCTTCATTCTGTGAAGATTGATCTATAATTCTTTGTTGTTTTCCTGCTATACTTTGATCTTTCATCTGAGTGAGTTTCCATCAAGGACAATACCAGAATCATAATGCCAACAATCTCCCCCTTTGGACTTGATGGAAACACCAAGTCACTCTCCCCCTTTGACATCAAGGGCAAAGGGTCATGCTCCCCCTGATTACATACTGAATTCTCTGATATGCTGAAGTGTGCTGATTGAGCTCCCATGATCGAGTCCATGCTCCCCTTGAACACAAGCAAGGTCTGCAAAAAGATGTTCTAAAAGAATAACATGACTCTATACATACATCACAAATGACCTTACTATCACTAATGACTCATACATACATCCATCTCCCAACCAAGTGGGGATATACCAAATTTAACTCATCCACCCAACCAAGTGGGGATATACCAATTGTTTATACATGGCAAAAACAAGAAACATTACATCATCCATCTCATGCATAGTGGGGTTACAAATTAGGTATTTTCATGACCTTTAAATTAAATGATATACATGATATATGTAACAGAGACCAAATATCTAAAACAAGACCATTATAGTCATCAGCAACTATCATATTATCTGCACCGTCAGCAGCATTTGTCAACAGCATCCAGACCAGTAACATGTATATGTCCATCATTAGTTCCAAAAATATCATCAACCTGTGACAAAGTATGTTGACATATATCAACTCATCCTCTTGATCTCATCAAGATCAACTTGCTTCATTCCCTTATTAAAGTAAGAACTCATTAGGTACCAAAGACTTCTATTCATAATGCCAACAATGCTTTATTATAAGCATACCATGTTCTCCCCCTGAACCTGTTCCACCTGTTCACTGTCAAATCTGATCATTGCATATGTCAGTAAGAGATATCAAAGCATCATCATTAATAACTTTATGAGGATCAAAGCATCATCATCAACAACTTTATGAGGACCAATATATTTCCATATGTTATCAGCAGATTGTAACCATTATCAAACAAAGCAGATAATTGACAGAACCATAGCAGACCCCTTTTTCTGAGTTTGGCCCACTGCTTTTCTTCAAACCAACATATACGTGACTGTGCCCACAGAAACCCGCGTGTGTACGTGACTTAGCTTCATGAAACTCGTGTATAACCATCTTTCTCTGAAAAATAGGATTTAACAGCAGGATGATGCAGCAACTACTCCCAGCTATTGTCTAAGATATTCAAATGTCTCTCTGGGCAGTGGTTTAGTGAATATATCAACAACCTTTTCTTTGGTGGGAACATACTCCAATTTGACCTTTTGTTCAAGCACTTGTTCACACAAGAAATGATATTTGATGGTTATGTGCTTTGTCTTGGAGTGCATGATTGAATTCTTTGAAATATTGATGGCACTTGTATTATCACATAGAATGGAGATGGGTGGAGTACATGTGATCTGAATATCTTGCAAGGTTTGCACCACCCATAGTAGTTGTGTGCAGCAAGATGCAGAAACCACGTATTCTGCTTCAGCTGTAGATAATGCAATTGAACTTTGTTTCTTGTTGAACCAAGACACTAGCCTGGAACCCATATAGAATGCACCACCACTAGTGCTTTTTCTGTCATCAACACTTCCTGCCCAATCTGCATCTATATATGCATGAAGTGTAAGATTTGTATCTCTGGGGTACCATAAACCAAAGTTCTGTGTTCCTTGAAGATATTTGAAAATCCTTTTGACTGCCTGAAGGTGTGATTCCTTTGGATTTGCTTGGAATCTTCCAGCGATTCCCACTGCATGCATGATGTCTCGTTGGGCACCTGTTAGATAAAGCAAACTGCCAATCATGGATCTATAAGTTGGTTGTTGTACTGTTGTTGATTCATAATTTGAGCTAAGACTACATCCTATTACCATTGGGGTACATACTGGTTTAGAATCTTCCATGCCATACTTTTTCAAGATCTATTTGAGATATTTGGTTTGTGAGAGAAAAATACCATTTTTATTTTGTTGAACTTGTAGACCAAGAAAATAGGTAAGCTCACCAAGCAAGGACATTTCAAATTCTTGCTGCATTACTGAAGCAAAATTCTGACTCATGGATTCTTCATTGCTACCAAAAATGATATCATCAACATAAACAACAATTATTAGCAATTTACCAGTGTCAATCTTTGTAAATATATTGATATCTGCTGACCCCTTTGAAAAACCATGTTGGTGGAGATATTTGTCAAGACGATAATACTAGGCCCTTGGAGCTTGTTTTAGACCATAGAGAGCCTTTTTGAGTTTGCATACAAGTTTTGCATCATTTCCAAGAATGAATCCTTCTGGTTGTTCAATATAGACTTCTTCTTCTAAGTCTCCTAAGAAAGGTAGATTTTACATCCATTTGGTATACTTTGAATTTCTGAAAACTAGAAAGAGCAAGAAACATTCTTATGGCTTCAAGTCTAGCAACAAGTGCAAAATTTTCTTCAAAATCTATACCTTCTTGTTGATCATATCCTTTACAAACAAGTCTGGCCTTGTTTCTAATAACTTCTCCATTTTCATTCAACTTGGTTTTTTAATATCCATTTAGTTCCTATGATATTCTTATCATGAGATCTAGCAACTAATTCCCAAGTATTATTCTTTTCAATTTGCTCAAGTTCTTCATTCATGGCCTTGACCCAACATTCATCTTTGCATGCTTCATGTACATTTTGACGTTCAGTGGAAGATAGTAATGCTAGATAGCTTGAGGCTTCTGCAATAGTTCTTCTTGTCTGCACACCTGCCCCTTTTTCCCCTATAATTTGAGTTTCTGGATGATTTTTCTGAACATACCTGGACGGAGTCTTTTCTTCTATCGTTATCTCTTCTCCTGGTGCTTCATTGGTTTCTTCTTCAAAATCAATGTGATTTGATGTGGGAAAATGATCCTCATCTTCTTCATTGCCATAACCTTCGGTTTTTATCTGTTTTGGATTTTTGCATGCTTCATCAACCACAACATCAATAATTTCAATAATTTTCCCAAGCCTTTTATTATAACATTTATATCCTTTACTTCGGGAAGAGTAGCCAAGAAGAATACCCTCATCTGCTCTGGGTTCAAACTTACCAAGTTTTTCATCAGTCATTTTGATGTAACATTTGCTTCCAAAAACTTTGAAGTATTTTACAATAAGAGTATTACCATACCAAAGTTCATGTGGAGTTTGAGTGTTGTTTACCTGTACATTTGCTTGGTTGAGAATAGTGACGACGGCGAATGCAGCTTCATCCCAGAAGGTTGCAGGAGTTCCAGATTCATCTAGCATAGCACAAGCCATTTGTTGAACAATTATGTTCATTCTTTCTACCACTCCATTTTGCTGAGGAGTCCTTGCAGTGGAGAACTGCCTTTTATTCCATGTTGTTCACAAAAGTCAAAGAACTCTTCCGAGGTAAATTCCCCTCCTCGATCAAATCTGATGCATTTGATTTTGCGACCTGATTCATTTTCAACCAAAGCTTTGAAGGTTTTGAATTTTTTAAATGCTTCATCTTTATGCTTTAGAAGACCTATCCAACACATTCTAGAAAAATCATCAATGAACAATATAAAGTATTCTTCTCCACGAGGTGACTTTTTCCTTGATGGTCCAAATAAATCAGTATGAACAAGTTCAAGAGGCTTACTAGCTAACCCTTCTTTTTCAATGAAGTGAGATCTGGTTTGCTTACCGAATTGACATGATTTGCATATTATATTTTCAGGAATGCTAATATCAAGAAGATCACGAACAACCTAGAATCTGCATGCTTTTCTTATTTGAGAAAGGCTTAGATGCCCCAATCTTCTGCGCCATAGCCAGTTTTCATCATTTTTGCTTAGATAGCACTGTTGTTGTCCTCCCTTCAGTATGTATAACTTGTTTGGAGTTCTTGTACCTTTGATCACGGTTTCTCCTATATCAAGCTCACGAACAACACATCCATTTGATTGAAATACCACTTCATTTCCTTGATCACGCATTTGATTAACACTCAACAGGTTATGTTTTAGACCATCAACATACGTAACATTCCCAGCTTTAACCTTTTCTTTCAAGAAAACAGAGCCTTTACCTTTTATTACAGCAGGAGTGTCGTTTCCAAATGAGACATTCTTTTCTTTTTCTAAGGCATTATATGAGTGAAGTTTTTCTTTGTCACCTGTCATGTGTTTTGAGCATCCATTGTCGATGTACCACTGATTTTCTTATCCTTCTACATACAAGGCTATACCACATCTTTCTGTTTGTGGTTCTTTCTTTCTCCATATTTTTGGATTTAATGGAGTTTGCTCCTTTTGATATATTCGCCGAAATTTACTCCTACATTCAGATTCTTCATGGCCGAAGTTGTTACAGATTGAGCATTTTATTTCATTTTCAAGAAGAGAAAAGTTATTGTAGGAACTTTCTTGATCCCTATCACACTCCTTTGATTTTGTGCTTCTCTAGTCATCATGGTCTTGTAGGCAACACATTGAGCAGCTTTGTGTCCAAAGTTATGACATGAAAAACATTGGCCATTAAAGAAGTTCCTGCGATTATCGAATCTATTGGCCTTGTGATTGTAGTTTCTATTCAACTTTGAAGAAAATTGAGTATGATTTACCTGAGGTTGGTTATGGCTTCTATTCATCCTTGAAGTAAATGGAGCCTGATTTACCTGTTGATCCGTTTTATGCCTTTGCTGACGATTGTCATATTGTGCATTGTTCTTTGTTGCATCAAGATAGATTTTAGTGGAGGTTGACGGCTTCTGTGATTGAGATGCTTCTTCAGTATATCCAAGACCTATATTTATCAGCGAAGAACGTTGTGCTTTGATAATTTCATTTAAGGTTTCCGATCCTTTAGCAAATCTAAGGTTGAGAGCTTTTGTTTTCTCAAGATCCTTTCTTAGACCCACAATTTCACATTCTAGTTTTTCATTGTGTTTTTCTCTTTCAGCAAGTTGGTATGTCAAGGTATCTGTAATCATATTCTTTTATTCTAAACAGATTTTGAGTTTAGAGATTTCTTCATAAAGATCATCTTCATCTAAAGCATCCCTAAAATTATCATCTTCATAAGCCATCAGAAGTCTATAGTCATTACTATGTTCATCTTCATCACTATTTGATAAACCATCACTATCTTCATGAGTATAGTAGCTCTTTTTACTTACACTTTGTTTTCTATTCCATTTTGCAGATTTCTTCCCTTTATCATATTTATCTTTATGAGGACATTTGGCAGCATAATGACCGACTCTACCACAGGCAAAACATTTGAAAGCTAGTTTACCTCTGAATCTTCCGGAACCCCATTGAAGCTTCTTGACAAAGTTTACTTCATCTTCTTCTTATGAAATATGTCCTGATTCATTGAGTTCTTCTTTTCCTTTTGCTGTAGCTTTAAATGCGGTTTCTCTCATATCTGATGGGCCTGCTTTTCTCATCTCAAAGGCAGTTAAGATTTCGTGAAGCTGTGTCATAGTAATAGTCTGTAGATCCTGTTTTTCTTCTATGGCAAAGACTTTTGATTCATATTTAGCAGACAAGGATCTTAAAACTTTCTCAACTAAGGTAACTTCCTTTATCTCTTCACCCAGATTTTTCATGCAATTAATAACCTCATTTATACGTAAGAAGTAACTAGCTATACTTTCATCACTGTGCATCTTAAGAGTTTCATATTGAATTATGAGAGTTTGCAGTTTAGCACATTTTACCTGAGAGTCTCCTTTGTATCTTAGAACGATTTTGTCCCATATTTCTTTGGCTGATTTGAGCTGCATTACTTTGACAACCTCTGATTGTGACAGACATCCCAATAATGTATTGACAGCCTTGGCATTGGTTTCATATTGCTTTTTACCTGCCTTATCTGTAGGAATTACTGATGGAAATGTATATCCTCCTTCCACGATTTCCCAGACATCTATTCCAAGTGATTGAAGATAGGTTGTGGTTCTTATCTTCCAATAAATAAAGTTGCTCCCATCAAAGATTGGTGGTCTGATGGATCCCCCGCTTTCTTGATTACTCATGATGATGGATCTTCCTTCAAGCGATCAAGCTTCTTTTAAAGAACCTTGCTTTGATACCAATTGTTGGAAATAATACTGAGAGGGGGGGTGAATCAGTATTATCATATCAATAATTTAATTTTCAACACAGATTTGTATATGCTACTTCAATTAAGTGAACTAGTGTGTATACGTGACTGTACTTAAGGCAACCAGCATATATGCAGAGATCTTTTGATTTACCCAATTTATCATGCATTGAACTTTAACTAGTATATCAGGTATTAGACAGTGCAGTAAAAGCAGAATAAAGCATCACACATAAGCAACACACATGAACACCAAGATATAAGGTGGAAACCCAACGTGGGTGAAAACCACCTACTGTTGTTGTCTCTGTCTTCTTTTAATAATAAGAAAATATGTTTACAATTTTTGTACTCGTGCATACTTATACCAGTACGTAGGTGCTGACCTACAGAAGGCTATGACCTTCTCTTTTCTTCCAGAGACCACGTTTCATAAATTTTCAGACTGGATCCATCAACAACATCATTCAATCATCAAATATGTCTGCATCAACCAATCTCCTTTACAAATGAATCAATCAATCACTTTGACAACCCATCAATCTGATCATTCAGAATGTTGTCACCAGAAGACAGTAACCAGAACCCAAGCCAGAACCCAGAACACTGCAATAGCAAACAGAAGCAATTAAAACATATTTTATAAGGTATACACTACTTCCATGCCACGAACCTGCGTGTATCTGCGCTTTCCTCAAATCCAACCAGTGTATATATCTGCAAATATAAATTCAAAATTCTGCAGCTATTCCCGACTTTAGTTATACCCAAATCATATCATTTACAGAATAATATATGCGTCAAAATTCAGATCTTGAATATACATGAGAAAAAACACCTAATGATAGTTCATTTTACGCCTTAATATCCTGATCCATCATTAGATCTTATCCCTCATCATCAGCTAAGGTTTATCCTTGGTTCAAATCTAGCAATGCACCATAACCCAAAAACCTTCATACTAGATCTCACACTTCATTAGATATTCGATACTTGCACGCCTTGGCCTAATGATCTTCTCCTCCTTGTATAGTTTTAGGTCTTTATTAATACCATGGACCAAAACCACCTAGGACCAATACCTTGGACCAAATACCTAGGGTTAATACCTCGGACCAGATAACTTGGACCAATACCATGGATCAAAATACCATGGACCAAAAACTTATTTTTCCAAGGTATACGCGCTTTTCTTTCCATGAAAGTGCGTGTGTACGTATACGCGACTTGTATACAGTTAACCTACATGCATACGCAGCTTGGTCAATGGTGAACCTGCATATACCTGTCTTTCTTCATTCTGTGAAGATTGATCTGTAATTCTTTGTTGTTTTCCTGCTATATTTTGATCTTTCACCTGAGTGAGTTGCCATCAAGGACAATACCTAAATCATAATGCCAACACTGAATAATGATAAATCAAATGGCACGTCAAAGGGAAGTTCTTCTAAAAATAAACACTCATGAGGACATGAATCTGCTTTAACTAATGGTATTTGGCTAACTGAACTTTCTTCTTTTTTAGATTTTCTTGAAATTAGTTTGGGATTATCAACTACTAGGGTAGGGTTTGGATCTAGATTAGCCCTAGTAAAATGAGTTCTCCTTAAAGCCAGAATTTTAGAATTTTTTAATTGTTTTTTGTGAGATTTAAAATTAACTTCTAATAAATTACTTTTAAGAGGCTCAAAATATAGATTTAAATTTTTCTTAAAACTTTATTAGGACTGAGGGTTTGAGTCCCTAGCATGGTCGCCACAATGTTATCACTCAAAATTTTTCCCTGGAAGTTATCAAAAGAAGGAAAAGACTGAGGTAACCACAAATCAATCGTTTAAGCATAGGCTCTAGCCAACCTATGGCTCAGAAAGGGCTCTCTCTATATGATTTAGCTTCGTTTGCTGGGATTTTTAGGCTAGTTCTTAAAGTTCAGGGGGTTTTGATTTGTATTGAAGGTTGGATGGTGGAATCCTTAAAATAGATGGATAGAATGATGTCTTTGGACCATTGGGCTATGGAGTCAAAGAAGGGCAGCAAAACTGGAATTGACTCATTAAAGGTAGTGTTCAAAGGGAAAGCTAGAAATGTAGAGTGCAGGTCTTTGGGTCGGAGGGGTGAAATGATCTTAACGAGGGTGAGAGAGCACTTAAGAATTCTCAGATCGGGATTAAAATGAGGAATAGAGGATAATCATGAGCAAAGGGCAATTAAGAATCCTTTGCTATAGATTATATGGCAACTACCTAAACTAAGTAGCAATCAAGAATTCCTTAACTTAGATAATTAGTAGAAAACATTAAAATGCATAATAGTTAAAACAGAGTGCAATGAAGCAAATTCTGAGATATCATTCCATATTATAGCATTCAGATTTCAGATACATTAAAGATTATGGAGAAACTTTTCAAGAAAGATATCAACACAACAGAAAATACTTGTCTGTATTTCACTTCTACACATGAATCTTGCGAAATGTCTTGTCTTTGTTCATTAATCCAACTTGTTGGTAAAAATAGTGATACAATAGCTTACAGTCTTTTGATCAAGAAGGTCTATAGAAATTTCTAAGTATCCACACTATATACTTCGAATTATGAAGTATTTATACACAAATTATTACAAAATATCTCAAACTAAGTTGAGATTTAATCTAGGAAATACAAATATCTTCTTGCAAGAAGATAGAGATAGCTATTGAACTGTTTCATGATGTCCCTTTTTATGTGGTGCTGCTGGCTTTTATGGTTAGATATGTAGCCCTTTATGCTGGCTTGTAGTTGTGGTTTTTTATGCTGGAATCTTTGACAATTTTTATCTTTCACCTGATACTCTTTGACCCTGATACTCTTTAACCATGTTGTCATGTTTTCATCTGTTTATCTGGTTGTTCTTATTTTTACTGTGTGGTAACCTTTTTACTGTAAATTTCTCACAGTAAATTAGTCATATTTTCCCATCATTCTGCATCAGGTAATTTGACATTCATCACCCTTCTGTATATCTCATCAGCTTCAGTATACTTGGAAAAATTGGACTTGGTGAGGAATAAGTGTTTTATCTCATGCTGGAGAAAAAACAAGTTCTCAAACATGTTATACAAAACTTTGCCTGTTGGCAGTGCTTTTATGGATGAAGTGCTAGCTTGTTCCTTAGCCAACTGCCTGAGTCTGTTACCATAGTCCAATTGTGTCATAAGTTTGTCATTAATGACCAATGGACTAGGTAATCCTTTCTCCCTCAAAATTTGGAATTTGGCCATGAAATCTATCAATGGCCACCTGCATGTTGTGGAACTTTTCTTCTAAGTTCAGCATTGGGTTTCTCTTGGAAAGGACCTTCCTTATTTCCAAAATGGTTTCAGTCTTATCCTCTATGTCCAGCTCATGGAGTTCATACCTGTTCTTGTTGTTGAGGAAGTGGATGAGTCTATTGGCATCTTCAGGCATGTCTCCCAACTCCTCCTTTACTTTCTGGATAGCTTTTGTAGTTATCTTTATTAATTCTATTTGTTCAAAAATAACTTGAATTGATGGCCAAATATCATTTACGTAGTCAATGATATTGGCCCATAACACTTCCTTGGCCTATCCAAGGGGTTTCTCTAATGTTAGGTCCTTTTCCAAGGTTTTGACCCTTTCACTCATCCTGTTTGCTTTCTGTCCCTCTTCCTTTTGCATAACCTGTGCAAGTTTGTAGTCAGTTTCTAAACTTGCCACATCTCTTCCATGGCTTTAACTAATTCTATTACTTCTTCTCCTGATGTACCCGCTACTGTTGTAGACTCTTTTGTAACTGGCAATGTTGTGGTAGGTGGAGTTGTTGGTGCAAGTGAAGCTGTCAATGTAGAAGGGACTATTGTAGATACTGTAGAGATGACATTTGTAGAAGTTGTGGCAATGTCAGTTTTTTTTAATTGGATCAAGCTATCCAATTCTTTCTCTGTCTCCCTTAGTTGATCATTGAGTTTTAGGACCAAGTCCATCAACTCTTCATGTTTGGTTTGGTTCTCGATGACTTCAAGTGTTTGAGGATATTGCAGCTGAGGTATCTTCAATTGCTTCTTCAGTGCAGCAATATCATCGTTCTTCTTCTTTATCAGCTACTCAGTAGCTTTTATATCTTTGGGATCATGTCCCAACTCAATAACCAAGTCTTCCAAAGACTTAATCCTCATATCCTTGGCCTATGAGGAGGCCTTCTCTAACTGAAACTATGCCGAGATGTTGTTCAATGAGTTTTGTAGCTGATGAGTAGCTATGGCTTTACCTGTGAGGGTGGAGTATATCATTTCTCCAACTTGTTTATGCAATTCTATTTGGTCTATGGGATGAATATCCCCTGCCAATACTTCAAAGTCAACCCTCTTGAAATTTGATGATGTTTTGGGTTGTTGTGTTATAGGTTTGATAAATGGCATCTGCAACTTTCCTTCCATTATGTCAAACCCTGACATCTACCTTGTTTGATTTATTGGAATGAGCTTTAGGTATTGAGCATATGTTTCGGCTTTAAGCCTCTCATTCCTCATTTTTATTTCTTTATACTTGTCCTTTATGTCTTGGTCTTTGTCAGCATTCCTACTGAAGGAAGACACTTCCACACTAAGTTGCCTTTCCAACATTTGAGTTTGTGATGTGGAAGGCTCTTGTATGTCTTCAGATGGAGTTGTGGGCCTACTTCTGTCTACCTCTATGTTTGTTACCTATGCTGATCCTTTTGCATATTCCTGTTCATAGGCCAGATTGAGCCTTTGACTTTTGTTGTGACTTGTTTCCTGTTGCAAATTAGAGGTGTCCATTCCTGAAGTGGAAGCTCCCTCTCTATTTCTTTTGTATTTTTCTCCTCTTCTGAGGAGTCTACATGATTGGAGGGGTGCTCATGGCTCTTTCTTGCCCTTCTGGTACCTGCAGAAAAGAGCTCTTATCAAGCTGTTTTTCCAAATCAATCAGAGCATTTTCTATATCTACCCTTGTGATGTCTCTGTCTACTAAAGTATTTTCCACCCATTCTGTTTGATTGGCATATACCTCTATTTCTGGTACGAGGTGGCAGATAAAAGGTCCTAGCTTTACCTTTTGCCTTTTCTTGGTAATGAATTCTAAAGGGTCATATCTCCATACAAAACTCCTTTGGAATTTCATTCTTTACAGGATCACGTCTACCTCTTTTCCTACCTCTCTGGAATTGCATATGAAGGGAACTAATTGGTCTTCGATTTTGAAATAGCTCTTCTTCTTGGCATTGACAAAGTTGACTTCATCTACATTGATGATATGTCTGTAATATTCTAAGGCAAACAACCTCATAGGGAGGTATCTTGGCAACTTATATGGAGCAAGCACGTAACCATATATTCTTATTTCTGTGTGGTTTTGATAAAGGTACCAATCACCCACTTTGGTTTGCTTAGAAAGCTAGAGGACTCTTTTTATCTTTGGACTTATCCTAGGTGGAGGATTTCCAGTGAGCATAGTCATGACTGGATACACAAAAGAATCTATGAAGTCCGAGTATGTATATGGTGATCCAAACTCATGGAAAAGTGGGGTCCAAAAAATGACAGATCTGGGCCAGCCCCTGGTGTCAAGCTTCTGGAGAGTGAAAGGAAACTTATCCGACTGATAATATAAAAATAGATGGTACAATACACAGGAGTATTTGAATACTCTCTCATTGCCCATTCTTGTGAACTGATCATGCATTCTATCAGCTATGAAATTAGCAAAGTCATATATGGTTGCAGGACGTTGTCCTTGGGTATAAATGGACATGAAGGCAAGAATAAGTTCATCAATGTATTCACGGGTAGAGTAACCCAAAACACATGATATCATGGTTACAATGTATTGGCCCCATTTAGAGAAAATAGTTGCTAGATATGGAGGAGGATCCTTAGGGATGTGTTTTTCCTCTCTAATGAAGGTCTGGAACAACTAAGCCAACCTTGATGGGCTTAGCTTGGGATACTGGTCCAACAGATCACGAATTGAGAGTGGGGTTAGGTTTGGCCCTGGTTGGAACTGCAACATTTCATTAATGGACTCGGTTGTGATAGTGAATAGAACCTTCTGGTCATGAGACATTATGGCTCTATGGCTGGGGACGTAGCATGCATAACACATATGAACAATTTCTGGAAAGATATGAACTTGGGGGAACTGGTATCTAGGTAAATTGGACTCCCAGAAGCCAATATCATCTGTATGGTTCAGGTGTCTGTCTTTGCTTAAGCAATGAATTTTCAGCAGGAGCTGTATTGAAATTGTGTCTTTGATTTGGAAATCCCTGTCAGCCAGGGGAAGGTGGTCCAGGTCTAAGTGTGGAGTGGTAATGGATCTAACGTCCATGGCGATACGGGCAGCCATAATTCAGTTCTTATGGATTTGAATTATGCTCTAGGTGGTTTTATCAAAGGTTTTGGGATTTTTCAGAGGGTTTAGGAAAGCAGTTTCTTAGAATTGGCAGTGTTCTAACTCAATTTTTAAATCAAAACACTGCACAGGCTAAAGGTTTTGAAATTTGTAGGGGTAAGGGGTAATTCGTGGTGAAATACCTGGAATTGGGTGAATTGGCTCTAAAAATGGTGGTTCACGATAGCTGCAATGGTTGGCGTGGTCTTGGTATGGACTGAAGAGTCAGCTGGGTTGTCTGCATCGTCTTATAGAATGGTCTTGAAAGTCTGGTGGTAAAATTGGCGTTCGTAGGGATTGCAATGTTTCACAGATTTTACATAGAGAACGCACGGAAAAAGGGCAAAAGAGGGCTTCGTGGCCTTTTATATAAAAAATGGTTAATTTTGGCGGGTTCACTTTCGAATGAACAGTTGATAGCTTTTCAGGTTAAATGGGGGAAGCGGTTTTGGAGGTTCATCGCACCGCTTTTGTGGCACGTGTGGTATTCAGGAAGTCTCACATGATGCGATAGAACTTTTATCATGTAGCATCTGCGGGGTCGGGGAAAACCACTTTATCAGGTGGTTAACATTCAGCCATTGGGCGCGGCCGATATGGCTGTGCGTCATTGGAAGGGGGGGGTGATGATCAAAGGTAGTCGGCGGAAGAGCTGTGCGGGGGGAAATGACAGGAGTTGATGGGGGTACAGGGATTTAATCGCAACGGTTCGGGATTAGTTTAGGGATAAAACAATCGGGTCGGGCTTAATGAGGGATTAGGGAGTTGGGGGATGTTAATACCGGGATTAACTTAAATTTATTGGGATTAGGTAAACTAAGGTTATATCGAGGTATGGGGAATTTTTATTCATTTTTATTAAAACCAAAGGTTGGGGTATTTTATATAGGGATTTAATTATTATACGAGATGATGGGACTTCAGGGAATTTACATAATAATATTAGAAATTAATATGAAATATAAAGGGTGGAGTTGGTTTTTTCTAATTAAAAAGGTGGAATATCACGTTTGTGCACTTTTCATACCTTCAATACTTAGGATAAAATGTTTTCGTGGGTTTTTTAAGTGAAAAGGGATTTACATGGGGGTTCCCACTTTTCCTAGCTAAATGATGTCAACCCTAGGAAAGTGTGATTTTATTTGGGAAATGAGGGGAAATAAAGGGAGATGAATTTTTTATGACGGGGGTTCTAGTACTTTTTGTCCATAAGTCATCAAGCCGAGGGTTCAGTCCCTCCAAAAGTCATAGAAATTCTGTGAGCTGCTTTGACTTGTAGAATTTAAGTACTAGAACTTATTTATGGGAAACTAGTAAAGTAAAGGGGTGAAATGAATGAGGGGATGTTAAATAAACCATATTGTGAGTCTTTGCTTTGTTTACTGCTTATGCATATTTGAAAGATGCATTGGAAACAATGACATAAGTGCTTTTGTGTAATCACGTGATATTTCTGCAACCTTTCCACTACTTACCCATTTACTTACCTTACCATTTTTTCTTCACTTTATTTGGGTGCATTTAGGCTAGCAAACCCTTATCAATCTTTTTCTTTTCTTTTACAAAGTAAACTATCTAATTCTAACCTTATATCATGTAAGGGCTTAGATTAAATTGATGAGCTCCTTTTATTTACTCTACCTTTTTAATGATCTACTAAGATTAAACTGTTTTGTCAGATTTTATTTTCTAACTATAAACACAAAATTCAAAGCATGAAATAGCCAAGTTTAAACAATTTGACTATCATGGATTGTGGCATGAGTAACAAGCTGCACACAATCACTTCTTATGCATAAAAGTAAATAGTAGTGGCATTTTGACTTGCTCACTTTCATGGTCTCTTTTTGTCTTTCTGGGTTCATATATTCTCATTTTTTTGACCTTTTCTTATTCTTTTTTTTTCCTTTTATTATTCTTTTAGGACATACCCTCTTTACATTTTTTTATTTTTTAATATGGAAAACATTTGCAAAAAGCAAAGGTATGTACAATATTACAAGGCTTTACCTTAATCAATCAAAATTATAGCTCCTATTGGTATAGGAACCTAACAAGTTCTTTGCAACAACCATTTGATATTCTCACTCCACTTCCTTTCTACAATACTTGCACAGGCTCTCTTTACTCACAAGAAAGTTTGGAGTCTTCCTCCTCTATGTAGCCTTCACTAAATCACTCTCATACTGAACCAACCATCACTTAGCTCCAAAGTGAAGAATATAAAACATACAAGGAGAATTCCACTTTTGGACTGGGATCAAGAGTGCACAAAGTTGATGAAAGAAATCCATTATCATGACTACTTGTGCACTTAAGGTGTTCACATCATTGGAGGACCTTTTCAAACCATTTCCAATTAGTATAGAAGCTTCCCTGAATTTCCAAGTCCAAATACATTTGATGTGTGCAAGGAATCCGGAGGAAAAACCCTTCAAAATAGAGTAACGCTCCCTGCGCATTCCTGAAATGCATTATAACTCACTTCTCCAAGCCATTGCCAATAATAGTAATTATTTGTGGCTCATAGCTAGCCTGTGTTACCCCTCATTATGTCTCCTTACTTAAGGCCATTTCCAACCAAACTTCAAGAGGATGCTAAAGATATCTTACTAATATCCCACAAACATTTTTTCATCATGACACTGAGTATAAATCCCTAAACAAGGGCATCAAACTCATCAACCTCATCTCCTACAAAATTTTACCTCCATTTAGTAATGTAACTCTTCCTGAGATTGTCCAACATCTCTAGCATCCATATGACCTCCTGCACAAGTTACAACTCCATTGAAAAACTCTAGAGCACATCTACATCATCTCCATCAACATCATAAGTCCAAAACACTGTTGCAATAAGTCATCCAACATGAACACGACTAGCACATGAGCAACCATCCACCATACCAATACCATCATCTGACCATCATGAATGTGACATCATAAGGTTGACGTCAATGCCAACACAATCAGTTCAATGTCAAATCAACCAGCTGCAACCATGCTACAAGAACGCTAAACTACATAGGGTTGACATCAATGCCAAATATGCTAACTGCCATCATGAAACCAATGGAAACATCAACTAGATGGAACCATGCACACCATAATGCCAACAATAATATTTCCATATGGATTCATGATGTCCGAGTCATACTTTGGTATGGAAAGAGATCAAGACTCTCTCACAAGATTGCATGGCATAAATATAACAATGTTGATCAACATCAAGTGTAGGCTCTGGAAGAAAAGAAGAGAGTTAACAATGACAACTCTAAGGAATATATTACAACTTGGTAATCAAGATCGACCCTTGCACACTCTGATGCATAAAGGAATATTTGTGTGGAGATGGATCATAAGGATGTTTACGCTCCATTAGAAGGTCATCATGATGAGGTAAGTCTAATTTTAATAAAAAAAATTGGTTATCTAGTTAACATAATGTTTTGCTACCTAGAAGGATATTGCAAGAATATATGAAGAATGTTGAGGCAAGATCAACATATTTGGAAATTATGAAGTAAATATGTGTTCATCTTGGGTTTAAAAAGTACCAATGCGAGAATATCACCTAAAGGTGAAGTTTGTACAAAAACTAGGATATCACTTTCATGAAGAAGCTATGACCAACTTGAAGTTTGGAAAGGCTCAATATAATGCCTTCATTGATGATGACAAGATGAAAGTGATGTGAAAGAACAATGACTTGGATCCTATCACAACATTAAAGGCAGAATTTGGCCCCACGATACCACAAAAGAATTCAAGCTCAATGCAATGAGATGTGAAGGAAATCAGGAGCCATGCAACTATCTCCATAAAGAACAAGTGGTTGATACTCTTTTGAAAACAAGCCAGAGATCTTGTGAAGTAGAAAAATAAAGTCAGGAATTTCCTCTTGATTCGAGGGGGAGTAAAGGAGTCTCCTAGAACAGGAGCAAGGATATATTCCATAATAATAAAAAAAGGAATATGGATATCCTCTCTCATTGATAGGGAGTGATGTTGGACATCACATGTGCATTCTCTTCTTCATGTTTCATGCACTTGACCAAGACTGATAGTTGTAAGTCTAAGTGAAGGCCTTGGAGAAATAATGGTGAACAATTAGATAAGAACATATGGTTTCCTTAAGGATAAGTATCCAAGAAAGGAAAGGGACCAACACTTTTTGAGGATAGGATAAGTGTCTAAGATAAGAGTGGTTAAAGAGGACTGATATTCTTTGAGGATTGGGAATCCAAGATAATAATAGTCCTAAAGGATCATACCTAATGAACATTCAGATGGGGTATGTGCCTTAAATGTAGTGCAGTATCACACCTAAAGCCTCACAACATAATTATCTTGAATGAAGTAGAGCTTGTTTAGTTAGGCCTTAAAAATACAACATTGGTTATAAAGTTGATGCTTACATATGGATTACCAATCCGACTCTTCTTATGAGAATATTTTAGTTTGAGAATATCCTTGTACTAGGCATAAAGTTATGAATACATCCCTAGTTAAAAAGGGAGTTTTGGAAAAAGTAACTAGTTTCAGTCTTCATAATTTGTACCATTACGTAAAAATCAAAAGAATGGAAAAATAAAAATTATTATTAATTTTCTAGATAAGCATGTTCTTCATGCTTCTAGGTTTTTTAGTCAAAGAGTCAAAGCCCTATTTTGGACCAATTGTAAAAGAAAAAGAAAAGGAAAAATTTTAATGTAAATTTTGAGACAGAAACCCCTATAGATGCCAAGTCGGCCTACATATCAAGTCAGCTCTACCCCAATGGACATGTCTCACTGCTTTGGACACACAAACTTGGATTTTTTTGGTCTGAAATATCACAGAGAAAATAGAAGAGATGAGAAAGGCCAAAATCTAAAAGCAAGTGTTTCTTCTTGGAGCTAAGGTTTATGGATGATTTTCCTTAATGTATCTCTTATTATTGGTCTCTTGCTAGTAAATCTATTGGAAGGAAAGAAGTTTTGGCTTGGTATCTAGAGGAAAAACTTCTATGGTTATGGGTTTTGGATATCTCTTTTGATCTGATTCTATAAGAAGATATTTTTTTGGGTTTTCTCCTTAGAGGGGTTTTTCCCTGGCTTGGAGCCTATATATTATGTTCTATTGTCTTCTATGATCTTCATGTTTTATGGTAATTGCTTGACAAAAAAAAGAAAACATAATAATAAGATGATGACATACTCACAAGTAATTATCATGAATGGAAATATAAGATAAAATTTAAAAAATGTTCCAATTTCCAATACTAATAAGGAATATCCACTTAGCTTCCTAACATTTCGTTGTGTTTGATCAAACACGTATTTCATCCAATTGTGATATGTCAATAATGTTAATTTCCTCCCAAATACGTAATCTCTCCACATTTTTAAAGCATGCATGATCAATACAAGCTCTAAATCGTGTTACATAATTATATTCGCGTTAACATCTTGGATTCTTAGTTGATTACATCTCCTTCTTGCATGAGGACCCCATCAAACTCTTCCTTGTAAGCATTTGTACAAACTAAGAAATCCTTAGCTAGATCGGCAATTTTAGGATGGAAGCATTTGTTAAAAGATGTTTAATCTATTCAAAACTAGTTGCACACTTTGATGTCCAAATAAAATTTACCCCTTTCTTTTGTAGTGTTTTGATTGGGTGTACAATCTTCAAAAATAATTGAATAAACCTTCTATAGTATCCTACTATCCCATAAAGGATTTTATTTTTTCTATATTTCAAGGGTTAGGCCATTCCATGATTGCATTGATCTTCTTGGGATCTATTGCCACTCCTTCAAAAATGACATGATCGAAAAAGTGCACTCATGATTGAAATAAATCACATTTATCAAGTTTCGCATAAAGTGGGTGCTCCCTTAGCACTTGCAGTATGATCTCGAGGTGCTCTTCGTGCTCTTCCCTGGTCTTTGAGTACACTAAAATCTCATCAATGAAAACCAACAAAAAATAATCTATATATCTGTTGAGGATATTATTGATTAAACAAATAAAAATAGCTAGTGCATTTTTTAGTCCAAATGGCACCACTACAAACTCATAGTGTCCATACCTAGTTTTCAATGCAATTTGGTAGATATTTTCATTCGTTATCTTGTCTTAGTGATATCTATACCTAAAGTATATTTTTAGAACACATGGCTCCTTAGCTGATAAAACAGATCATTAATCCTAAGAAACAAATACTTGTTCTTGATGGTCATCATGTTTATCTATCTATAATCGGTGCACAATCTGAGGGTGCCATATTTCCTTTTAACAAACAATGCTAGTACTCCTCAAGGAGATAGATTGATTTGATGTACCCCTTTCCCAACATTTCCTTTAGATATATCTTGAACTCTACTAGTTTAGGCATGTTCAATCTATATGATGCCATAGACATAGGCACTGCTCCTGATGTGAGTTCTATTGAAAAATCAATGTATCTTTTGGGAGGTAGTTTGAGCATATACTTAGGAAATACATCCATTTATTCTCATAGTATCGAATGGCCTTTAAATTTTAGTTGGTTATATTCAGCTAAATTTGTCATAGGTATGGCATACAATGGACATACCTTTCCACAATATTCCTTCAATTGCAGAGCTAAAATCTATCTTATGGACACATGCTTTCATTGTCCCTACAATACCCTTTGTTGTCCTTCATCATATGTGGATTCTAAAGTTTTATTGTAGCAATCCAATTTGGCCTTGTGTGCTACCAACCAATCTATACTTAATCAACGTGCCATATGATCTTAGAGGCAAGATTTTTAAAGTGACTCATGCAAGTAATTTGTCATTTCAAATTGGCATGATTCAATAACATCAATCACTTTCCTTTTGATTCTGGTAGCTAGATGAACCAACCATGACTTTGTATGTTATATTCTCTATAAAACACAATCCTTGACACTTGTGGTGCAATATAAATATGGTTAGAGTTGAGGTTAATTAGAATTGAAATAGGAGGGTTGGCCAGTATACCTTCCATCTCCTACACTGAAGCTTGGTGACGTACTTACCTATTCTCCATAGCTACATTAATATGTAGTACACTCTTGACCACATGATTGACAGTAGTGGCCTCTAGGATGTATACCATTTTGCAGTCTTGTTTTCTATGTGGACAAACTCTTAATGGGCATTCTTCCTCGTCACTTCACTATTTTTTTTCCTTGGATCTTTTTCCATTTCTTTTGTTGGTTTGATTGATCTATCACCACTTGGAGAGTAAATTTTTTGTTGAACCTTGCTTTTAATTGAGATGTTGAACTTAAACCTCTTCCTAGGCTGCTTATAACATAAGGATTTTGATCCTTTCTTCCTAAAGTTGGTCTTATCCTTCTTTCTCCATTCTATCCAAGGTTTGATGTTATGCTTCAACTAGTCATAATCATACTTCTCTTTTATAATAATGTATTCAAGAATCTTTGGCTCATCGAACTTTATTTTGTCTTGATAGGACTATGGCAGTGATGTATTTATATGTTCACATGTCTAATGTAAGGCACATACCTCAACAATTCTATAAATATGTTGGTAAATGCCTCCATAATGAGTTGCTCTAACTTGTGCTCATGGAAATCCATAATTTTTCCATCACAATACATTTTAGATAGGTATTTATCCTTGAAGTATTTCTCGAATTTACTCTAGTTCAACTTCTTTTCTTGAATTCCCTTGGAATTCTCAATTTCTTCCCACCATATACCAACCTTACCTCTTAGATCAAATATGGCCAATCAAGCCTTCATGTTCTGAGAATAATTATGTATTCTAAATAATTCTTCGAACTCAATATCCATGCTTCATATTCTTCATTCTCCATATCTTCTCCATCGAATGTAGGAGTATTTTCCTTGAATTATTTAGGTAATAAGCTCTTTATTGCCTTCTTCTTCTTTTTCTTATGCAACCTTGATCTAGTTGTTTTGTTAGATAGTTTGTCAGAACTATCTATTCCATCTTCAAAGGTGACTAATGAAGTGTCCTCACTGGTCGTATCATATTTTTCACTCTTATGCCCTTTCCTTGACCTACTTCCTTTTGCCTTACTATTTGTTGGCCTATATTTATGAATTTCAGATGGAATAGGTACCTGTTTGGACTTGTTCCTTTTCATGTTACTGGTAGTCGGCACATATTATCTCTACCTTTGTAAATATGACATACTTTTCAACACTATTGCACTTTTCTTCTTTCTTTTCCTATGCTTTTATAATTATTATGTTGTTTTCCTAACAACTCCTAAGCTCATCCCTCAAGCTTTTAATAATTTTCATCTAATTAGGAGGGGTATCTATTGCCTTTCTCTCATCTCATTCATATTATCTATTGTGAAAAGTCCTATCCTGATCCAGTTGGATATTGGTGGCCATCCGCCTATTCCACTTAGATCCTCAATTCTCTTTCTTTTGGTTTCCCTAATTGTAGCACAATTTACGATTTTTGGCAGTTTTGAGGCTATAAATGACGTTTTTTCAAAACAATTTTTGGGTTTGGAGTATAAATCTATGGTCCTCGAATATATATTTCTAACAAGGTATCACGCGCATCAACAGAGATCGTATGCCAAAGTTACGACCCCGAGAAATTGATGTAACACCTAACCCCAATGGGGCCCACAAACGTTTGGTGCTTCATCTCCTAGGGTTAGGTTTTTGGATGTTTAGGGTTTTCCATTGTTTCTAAATAATAAAATGGCCCTCGAGCCTCATTGTAACACATTTCAGAAGACATGTAGCCGTCACATCTCTTCTCAGAGATAAGCTACCATCGTCCAAGCTAGTTTGTTTCTATTTTTCATGTAAATCATTTGAGTACTTTGTTATTATTGAATTGAAGTTCAATTTTCATTGTAGCTCTGTGTTTTTGTTTAACTCTATATTTAATTGTGTTCCTGCATAAATCTGGATCATTTCCAGGCTATATTATACCATTCCTCTAGACATTTCCCTTCTTTTCTACTACTAGGAAGTCTTCTTATGTGCTAAAACAACACACAACTATTAGTTTTAAGAAAATGATAAAATTCTCAACACCCACATTTTCCTTTGTTACACCAACATTGACCTTGTTGGTCTAAAATCGAGGTTCTATTGTTGTTGCACGGCACACTCAAATATCGATGAGATAAATCGTTAAAAAATAAATTCAATAATGTTGCTACAACAAACCTTTAACAATAACAAGATTCAACTTAATTTTTCTCATTTGAGCCCATCTAGTCCAAGTGTTGAACCTTAGCCTTGATACCGCTCTGTAACACACCTAGCCCCCTAATGCTTCATTATGGTTGTAGGGTGTCTATTGAGCCACTAATATGTCATTATTATTATCACTTTATAGCACCTATTTTATCCATTTTTACCCTTCTTTATCACATCATTTATCATGATTTATCATATAATTCCATTTTATAATTATCTATGCTCTTGTGGATAAATATTATTTATTCTCTTTTATTTTTAATAAATTGATGATTATTATGCATGATTTTACCAATGATGGTTTATTAATAATTTGTTGTAACATCACTCACCATTTTAGCCTCCAATATATTTTCCAGATTGCAGATTTGATCTCCAGCTCATCATTAAATATTCCAACTCAAAAATTCGTTGGAATAAGAAGTGACAATTTTGCATTGGACATTTCGGGCAAATGGAGAAGAATCTGGAAAATCCGAAACGTGGGTTTTGTTCAAAACAGACAGAATTAGTTTTGTAATCAACAATTTTCCCAAATTTGATTTGTATTAAGAAAAATGGAAGGTTCTCTAAAGACTTTTTTCTCAGATTCGTTGTTGCGACCAGTTTCCAAATTATCTCAGTTGCAATACCAAATTCGACCTATTCCTGTTGAATGCTGATGGGAAGATATTTTGGATATGATATTGCTGATTAATTTGTTGTGAACAATCCAATTTTGTTATGGGAATCATTTTGTAATTATATCTGTTGTAACTTCTATTTGCTCTCTGTGTATTTAAATGAGAACGGAGATCAAAGAGGGATATGGATTATTAGAGATAGGATAGGATAGGATAGGAGGAGAGGGGCTAATGGAGAGATTTAGCTTTTTGCTTGGGACCTCAATTATAATTTCAATATACAGAATGTGATTCTGAAGAAGATCGTATTGTAATGACACGTGAATTTGATGATTAATATATAACTTGCGTTGTTGTTCATGTGGATATTCTGAAGTAGCTCAACAGTATTCGCTGGTGGCTACGGCCCGACCTCTTGTGGATCAAACTACTCTCCTCTGTGTTATATATTTCTAATTCACGTGAGTCTAATTGGTTTGATTTTTTTCATTTTCCGCTAAGTTTACCCTGTTTGATATCTTCTGATTTCCTATGAGTTTACATTGCAGTTAATTTACTTTCCTTTTCTCATGTACTTCGCAACTTTTCCATTTGATTTCATTTATGCTCACTGCAGGTTGAATTAATTATCAGTTAAGACATTGAGTTTTTGGTTGGTTGATTATGATAAGAGTGTAGTTAGTATAGAATCAGCTGAAAGAGATTGGTTAATACTACTAATCTCTCGGTTGACATCATTTCCATTCGAATTGCTTAATTGAGATAGAGTGTGATTCATATAGAATCAACTGAAAGAGATTGGTTAATGCTACTATGGTCTCGGTTGATGCTATTTTCAATTGAATTGCTTGCTTCAAATTTGATTATGGTTTTGCTTGAGATTAACTCCTTATGCTTAGATGTATTATTTCCTTTAAAAGTTACAGCTTGAGATTTATGATTGCATCCAGTTACTCTTGGATCAAGTTTTATAGTTCAACTTAAAAAAGCATTACTCTCTGCATTTATAGCTTGCACATATTGTGACACTCTTGAAATAAAAAGATTTACCCAGGTTGATAATTAATGTGAAGCAATTAGGAGTTTTAAAATACACCTTTTAGCACCCAACATTTTGGCGTTGTTGTCGGGGAGAGTGTTGCCATCTCACAGAGAGTGATGTATTTTTTATATTTGCTGCTGGAAAAGAATTGGGTATTAAAAACGGAAGGTAAGAACCTACATAATGAGCAAGTAAAGTGCTTGCTCCTCCGCCCGCTTTTCAGCACAATTGCAGAGAAGTTGAAGTAGGTGTTTGATGTTTGTCTGCTGTGAAAGAATTGGGTATTAAAAATGGGAGGTAAGAACCTGTGTAATGAGCAAGTAAAGTGCTCGTTCTTCTGCCCGCTTTTTAGTAGAATTTTGTAGGGATTGAAGTAGGAAATTTAGAGGTAGAATTTTTGAAAAAATATCATAATTCCACTCAAGTGATGATGTGAGCACCACCAATTTCACTAACCAATTGATAGGAACATTTGAAGGAGGAGCCTCAAAGAAACACATGAAAAACATCTTCTATTATGGTAAGAAATGGCTTACATTGCAACTTTTGAATTCCCTATCAAAGATCTAGGAGGAGTGACACAAATGCACATAATTCCCCCATCTACTCTACCAAATTTTCATGGTTTGACAAATGAAGATCCAAATACATTCTTATTTGTGTTTGAAATACTTTGTAGAGGATATGATTATTTTACTAATGATCAGAGGTTAAAAGTGTTTCCTCTTACTCTAAAAGGAGCATTTTTTCGATGGTTCATAAGCCTAGGTGGGAACTGCATCCAAACATGGGAGGACATGAAAAACATATTCTTGAAGAAGTACCAAAACTACTACAAATCCAATGAAGATATTTTCGGTATGATACAAGGGGAATATGAAAGCTTAGAGGACTATGTGGAGCGATTTCGATACAACTTTCAAAAATCAAAGCATAAGTATTTAGAACTCTTAAATCTGATAGGAAAAGGTGATGTTTTTGAGTTGTCATATGATGATGTTTGTGAATTATGCATAAGTTATTCAAGAGGAATCTCCAAGGCTGGTAAGAATTCTAGAGAATTTTCTTCTTTTTTTTCCAAATCTACTACAAGAACATGAGACATAAGAGTCGAAATCAATGATTTATTTGAAAATTTTAAATATGATTTTATTAGCTCTCTAAATTCACAATTGGATGATTCGCAGGTTCAGAAAAATCAAGAAATTGAAGAAGTGTTTTTCCCTCATTACCGAAAGGATCATCCCACAAATATTTGTTCTTCCTTATCTAGGATGGAAGTAGCATATCAAAGAGATGAGGAAGCTGCAACAAGGTCAAAACCATGGAAATCATGGCCTACAAGTATAGTTCAAAACACTTCTTCTCCATTCTCTTACTTGCATAATCCATTATGGAATACTCATGTGTTAGGGCAGCCATGTCCATCTCAATATAACCCCCACAAATCTTGTCTACAAGTTTGGCATGGTTCATCTTATGATTGCATGACTACTCTCCCTCATCTTGTAGCACAAACACATCCTCCATATTCTTCACCAGCTCTTCCACAACATCTTGCTTGCCTATCAAAATCATCCACTCAACCCAATCAACTACATCATCAAAATGTTCCATTCCCTACACAATTTCCTGCTCAACTCATTCCACACCCTCACCATAATAAACCAGTACAACATGCTTACAATGTTGAACTGCAAAATTTATCCACCCTTCCCACCCATTCTATCTCACATGTGCCATTGGAGAAAACTTATATTGAGATTCAGAATGTTTCAAATCCAAAAATTGTAGAAGTTATGGAAGAAAATGAGGTTTTCTTTAGTCTGCATCAACAAGTCATTTTAAAATCTCAAGAAATTCATGATATGATGGCTATGGGAAATCAATAAAGTAAAGGATATATTGAAGATTGGTTTCACTCCATTATTTGGTTGCAGCATCACTCCATACTTCAACGATTTCTGACACCATCTTTTCAAGGGAAGTTGGCTTCTCATGCCCTAATATTCATTAACATGCATTTTTCAAATTTGGGTATACACACACTTGAGGCCTTATTTCGAAAATGGTTCCACTGGAAGTACTCCTATACGTAATCATATTTATTTTTCAAATCAGAGTAGGTTAGTGTAAAAAATAAAATAAATAAGGACATAAATAAATACATTTTTTATGTAAAAATAATTGTTTTTATTGCAACACGCTGGGGAAATCAACATCGGTGATAAATATTTTAATTTATTTGTATATGTAGATGAATTATAATGGAAATAACAGTTCTACAGACACTCATATTCATTTTTATCACCGATTTGGAAAAAAATGCTTGAATATCATATTTTTTTGCTTTTGGGCTTGATAAAATTTCTAAAAACATAGCCGGGACAGTCATGTTTTGAAGGACAAAAGGGAATATTTTTAAAACCTGTTTTTATCCTAAGTATCCCTTGATGTCTAATTTCCAACCCAATTTTAATCACTAAATTTGGATTTGAAACGAAAACGTTATAACCAAAACATTGACAAGGTGTTTAGTAGGCAGCTTAAGAACAGATTTGGGACAGTCAGTTTTTGGAAGCCTAAATGACTATATTTAAAATAAAAAAAATGTTACTATTATAAGTAGTTCTTGATGTCTACTTTCCAACCCAATTTGAATCACTCAATTTGGATTTGAAACGAAAAAGTTATAACCAAAACATTGACTGAGTGTCTAGTAGGCAGCTTAGGAACAGAGTTGGGACGGTCAGTTTTTTTAGGCCTAAAGGACTATATTTTGAAAACCTGTTTCTATGGTATATTCCCTATGAATCTAATTTACAAATAAATTTTAATCACTCATTTCAACATCGTATGAGAAATTTATGACCAAAATACTAACTGTCTATCGTAAATCAACACTCTTAAAACTCTGTTTTTCTGGTTGTTCATTAGAGTATTTGACCCATCAATTCCTTTTGTTTTCAAAAATTGTTTCTATTGGAGATAAATAGATGAATCTACTTTCATTTCCAATTTTAATCATTCGAATCCATCATCAGACGAAAAAGCTATGCTTAATATATCCACTATTGTTCTAAGTGGGAAAATCGAAAATGACTCCGTTATGCAGGTTGTTTTAAGTAAAATTGACATATCATATCATTGAATTTTTAAAACCTATTTCTATTGGTAATGTATCTTTGAATTATCTCTCATTTGGATTTTGAATCACTCCAATCGGACCAAAAACAAAAGGAGTTGTGATTAAAACGCTGATGGTTAGTATGATTGGCCACTGCTCTCTCGCAGGTAATAAATTAATTTTACTTTGTTATTTTTATTTTTTCCATAGATTTGTTTTACAGAGTAACTAGTTGTTAGTTTTTTTGCATAATTCCTGGATTAGGGGAGCCCAATCACCACTTTTTCTCCATGATTTAATGTTTTATTCTAGGTAGACACTCATTTTTGCAGGTCTTAGGAGAATAAAGAAGGTCAATTTATGGACGAGCGATTCTTGAAAGAAATTTTAATGAAACAAGGGCATTTCATCCAATTCATTACCTAACAGATTCATAACAGAAGTAATGAAGAATTGACTTCCATTTGAAGATTCATGTTACTGTTGCCAATACATTTTTCCAAGACATCATTTTTTTCCATTGAAAGATTGATATTCCCTTAGGAAATAACATCATAGTTGTTGTAACTTAATTTATTTATTTATATATTGTTTTTAAATGAAGTGTTGTTTTTTTCTGATTTCTCTTATATTTTTGTGTTTCAAGTGTTGCTTCCTTCAAATTGTAGTTTTCGCTCCATTGGCAATTGAACAATGAGGACCCCACCATGCAAGTTTCAGTTGCAGAAGGCAATCTTTCAGCAGTTTCATTTCTGTAAAAAATTATTTATTTATTTTTTCTGTAAATATGATTGTTTTTCTTTGTTTTTCTGTTTGTTTGTAGCTGTAAATATGATTGCTTGTCTGTGTTTTTTTCTCTCCCTATTTTTTTTTTGTTCTCTAAAGGGAACAACACTTTTTCGTGTGTGTTTTTCTTTATTGTTCCCTACAAGGAACAGTTGTTGTTCCCTACAGGAAATAGTTGTTGTTCCCTATAGGGAACACCACTTTTCGCGTGTGTTTTTCTTTGTTGTTCCCTACAGGGAACACCATTTTTCGCGTGTGTTTTTCTTTGTTGTTCCTTACAAGGAACAACTATTGTTCCCTACAAGGAACAACTGTTGTTCCCTACAGGGAACACCATTTTTCGCTTATGTTTTTCTTTGTTGTTCCTTACAAGGAACAACTATTGTTTCCTACAGGGAATAGTTGTTGTTCCCTATAGGGAACAGCTGTTGTTCCCTATAGGGAACAACACTTTTCGCATGTGTTTTTCTTTATTGTTCCCTACAGGGAAAAGCACTTTTCGCGTGCGTTTTTCTTTGTTGTTCCCTACAGGGAACAACACTTTTCACATGTGTTTTTCTTTGTTGTTCCCTACAGGGAACAACACTTTTCGCATGTGTTTTTCTTTGTTGTTCCCTACAGGGAACAACTGTTGTTCCCTATAGGGAACAACACTTTTTTCGTACGTGTTTTCTTTGTTGTTCCCTACAGGGAACAACACTTTTCGCGTGTGTTTTTCTTTGTTGTTCCCTACAGGGAACAACACTTTTCGTGTGTTTTTCTTTGTTATTCCCTATAGGGAACAATTGTTGTTCCCTCTAGGGAACAACACATTTTTTGAGTGTTTTTTCTTTGTTGTTCCCTCAAGGGAACAACACTTTTAGAGTTTTTGTTGTTCCCTCTAGGGAACAACTCTTTTTTAGTGTTTTTTTTTTTTTTTGAGTTTTTGTTGTTCCCTCTAGGGAACAACACTTTTAGAGTGTTTTTGTTGTTCCCTCTTGGGGACAACACTTTTTGAGTTTTTGTTGTTCCCTCTTCGGAACAACATTTTTGCTTCTTGTGAATTTTTGTGTGTTGTGAATAGCACCTCCTTCCTTTTATGGGATTATTCCTAATTCATCTCAACCACATTTTACTAATTCCCTTTCATGGCATGAAGTACACTACTTTTATGAGGACAAGAATTATGGATTCTATTGAAGCAAGTTAATATCATTCATGTTATGATCTTTAACAGGACAACTTCTAGAGGAGAGATTCTTTTTAAGAAAATGAACACAGTTATTTATATACTACTTTACTGCATCATTTTTTGTTGTACATGATACTGATTGATCATTTTAATACCATGTTGGTTCCACCCTTCCTTGTTATAATATTCTCTGTCTGTAATAAATGAGATTATGGGTATATTTTTTCTATTGATATGTTCAACTTCTTCAACCATCCCTAGTCAAGGAGTACTGAGCCTCCCTCTATTTATCATAAAACTGCATAATAACAGCAAAATTTTGCCTACAGATAGAGGATAAGGGGTCTCATCAAGAGCCAACCTACCATGTTCATAAGGATGTAGCAAAGTGACATTCTCACTATGGCCACCACACCAAGGTTATGATCCATTGGATAGCCAAAATATCATTGGAACAAGAGGTCTCATCACGAGCCAGCCTGATCACTTTTGCTATATCCCAGTGAATGGCAGTGTGGTTATTTGGTTACCACGCTAGCACACTGATCTCTTTTGTAGAACAATGCTGGAACTATCCATTTATAAATTGAGGATCTTGGCTCATATGGGTTAAAAAGCAACCCTGACGAGGCTATGGATGCCTGCTAGCAGCAGAGGATCTGCCCATAGCCTATGCTTATGGTATTGAAGTTATATCTTATCATCAATTATTACTATAATACCCATTTCTTATTCTCTTTTTTTATCGGAGAAGTTATTTCCTTAATTTTTCCCTGTTTTGACCCTTTATGCATGAGAAATTGTTTTCCAATGAATCACATCATTTTCGGCTAGAATACCGTCAGCAAAGCATCTTTTTGACACATTGTTGTCATTTTCTTTTTCACATAACTTATCATCAATCCAAAGCATCCTATCTCTTATTCATAACTATCTTTACACACTCTGCTCTCATTATAACCATACATCTTGTCATCCTATCAATTATATGTGTACTCTGCTTCATTTACTATTGTATTGTTCATTCCCTTGCCTTGCCATCAGAACAACACTTTTCCTATGCTTTATGGTCATGAACGCCCTTTTCCAATTGGAGGGGGAAGGTTTGCATTATGGGATAGCATGCGATATAATTACTGCACTCTATCATAACTTGTTGATTTGACAAAATATTAGTATTGCATTTATACAAAAGTTTTTTCTGATTGAAATTTTTGCATACAGCTTATTGGTTGCTGTTCAAAACTAAAATTGTGGATTCAAGAAATTTGCATGCAAAATAGTGATTTGTTTACAGGAGAACAACAAGTATGGGGGGAAACTCTATTCGCAATAAGACCACACTATTGCAACTAAAAGAAGAGGCTCGAGAAACTCGCAAACGCGAACAATTGTTCAAATATGATGTGCTTGCCTGGATTCCACCTTTTGCATCACTTTCAGCATCAACTCAGCCTACATCAGCTTCAACAAATGCCAGTCCATACATGTCATTCCACATTTTTTCAAAGGTAAAACTTGAGGTAAAATAGCATAAGTTTCTGATTTATTGAAAATGTAGGAGAATTTCATGAAAATCCATTGAGCATTATTTATCATCATTCATTCCACATCTTTACCACTTCCCATTTTTCAAAGACAGATTCTTTCAGTTTGAGAGAGTGTTCCTTTCATTTATTTATTTATTATGACCATGCCATTAATATTCTTTATCATCCATTGATCTTCTTATTCATTCTCAACACCTCCTTTATTCCATGTTGTTTTACACTAAGCATAGATTTCAACAGATGGTAGCAACCACCTCAATTTGTTTTCTAGCATTGCATGAGGGCATGTTAATTCTCCAGTTTGGGGGAGGAATTGCTACACATGATAAATGTTTTCTACTTTCTTTCTCATTTAAGACATACAATTTCATCTTTATACAGTGTAGAAATTGATTTGTGTAGTATATCTTTAAAACTATGAACTGAATTCTTCTTATTTTTGGATAACAAAGAGGTGTCATTAAAATACACAAAACCAAATAATTTCAAGTTAAATTAGTTCATAAAATTTCGGAAATCATGCACTATCACCTGCAGCCATTTTGTTTATATCTCATGATATGTGCATCAAAACGATATGATTTTTGGATCATAGAAGCATTAATATAGTAGAAATCTACTTGCAAAATTTCAACAAAATCTGGTTTGTAGTTTTTGAAGAAATGGCTAATGAAGTTTTGTTACTTATATCATATTTTGCTGCAAGTTCATATACATATAGTTGAACATCAATGTAAAAATTGTTACGCCTTCATCAACATTGCTAAAATTGAATATTCATTATTTGAGGAAGAATTCATTTGTTTTATCAATTTTATGACTTGGGATGAACATTTTTTTTATATAGCTTGGTTAATATAGAGGCTTCAGGTTGCATGAGGACATGCAATATATTCAGTTTGGGGGTGTGTTGCGCCACTAATATGTCATTATTATTATCACTTTTTAACACCTATTTCATCCATTTTTAGCCTTCTTTATGACGTCATTTATCATGATTTATCATATAGTTCCATTTTATAATTATTTATGCTCTTATGGATAAATATTATTTATTCTCCTTTATTTTTAATAAATTGATTATTATTATGCATGTTTTACCAATGATGGCTTATTAATAAATTTGTTATAATCACTCACCATTTTAGCCTCCAAGATATTTTCCAGATTGCAGATTTGATCTCTAGCCCATCATTAAATATTCCAACTCAGAAATTCGTTGGAATAAGAAGTGACAGTTTTGCATTGGACGTTTCGGGAAAATGGAGAAGAATCTGGAAAATCTGAAGCATGGGTTTTGTTCAAAATAGACCGAATTAGTTTTGTAATGAGAAGTTTTCCCAAATTCGGTCTGTATTAAGAGAAACGGAAGGTTCTCTGAAGACCGTTTTCTCAGATTTGTTGTTGTGGCCGGTTTCCAAATTATCTCGGTTGCAATACCAAATTCGACCTGTTCTTGTTGAATGTTGATGGGAAGATATTTTAGATATGATCTTGCTGATCAATTTGTTGTGAACAATCCAATTTTTTTTATGGGAATCATTTTGTAATCATATCTATTGTAACTTCTCTCTGCTCTCTGCGTATTTAAATGAGAACAGAGATCAAAGAGGGATATGGATTATTAGAGATAGGATAGGATAGGATAGGAGGAGAGGGGCTAATGGAGAGATTTAGCTTTTTGCTTGGGACCTCAATTGTAATTTCAATATATAGAATGTGGTTCTGAAGGAGATCGTATTGTAATGACAAGTGAATTTGATGATTAATACATAACTTGCGTTGTTGTTCATCCGGATATTCTGAAGTAGCTCAGTAGTATTCGCCGGTGGCTAGGGCCCAACCTCTAGTGGATCAAACTGCTCTCCTCTATGTTATATCTTTCTAATTCACGCGAGTCTAATTGGTTTGATGTTTTTCCATTTTCCGCTAAGTTTACCCTGTTTGATATTGATTTCCTATGAGTTTACATTGTAGTTAGTTTACTTTCCTTTTCTCATGTACTTCGCAACCTTCCCATTTGATTTCATTTATGCTCACTGCAGGTTGAATTAATTATCAGTTAAGACACTGATTCTTTGGTTGATTACGATAAGAGTGTGGTTAGTATAAAATCAGCTAAAAGAGATTGGTAAATACTACTAAACTCTAAGTTGACATCATTTCCATTCGAATTGCTTAATTGAGATAGAGTGTGATGCATATAGAATCAGCTGAAAGAGATTGGTTAATGCTACTATGGTCTCGGTTGATGCTATTTTCAATTGAATTGCTTGCTTCAGATTTGATTATGGTTTTGCTTGAGATTAATTCCTTATGCTTAGATGTATTATTTCCTTTAAAAGTTACAGCTTGAGATTTATGATTGCATCCAGTTACTCCTGTATCAAGTTTTATAGTTCAACTTAAAAAAGCATTACTCTCTAGATTTATAGTTTGCACATATTGTGTACACTCTTGAAACAAAAAGACTTACCCAGGCTGATACTTAATGTGAGGCAATTAGGATTTTTAAAAGACACCTTTTAGCACTCAACAGTGTCGAAGACCCACCTTCAACATTACTCTATGGAGATGGGGTAATGAAATTTTTTCTTTCTTGAAGCTCCCTAAAATCATTTCTGATATCGCCATTGTTTTCTTCTCATTGAGAGCTTTCTAGTGACAGTTTATCAACTTCCCTGGTTCTTTTTCTCCCTTCTTTGGATGGCTCCGCTTAATTGGATATCTCCACTCTATGCTCCTCTATTTGTGGCTACTCCACAACTTCATAAGGCTCCTCCTTTGGAGCTAAAACCTCTTCTTTTAGTGGGATCTGAAGCTTCCTCTCAAGAGAGCACTGCATTGCTTTCTCCTCATCAAACTTTACATCCTTTCGCACAAATTTCATTATGAGGGAAGGTAAGTACACACGGTAATTGTGTGGAGTTTCACTATAACCCACAAACACTCCCAACTCTACTGTGAACTAAAGCTTCTTCCTCGAATCTTTGGAGACATGGCAGTAAACAAAGGCTCCAAAAATTCTGGAGTGAGACACATCTGGCTTCCTCCCCATGAAAGCCTCCTCCGGTGTAATCATACTAAGAAGCTAATGAGGACTATGGTTCTGCAAGTAGAATGTTGTGTTACATGCCTCTGCCCACAAATGTAGTGTAGGCCTTGGTCATGTAGCATAGCTCTCGCAACTCCAATAATGCTATGATTCTTTCTCTCAACTACCCCATTTTGTTGCGGGTTGTGGGGTGTTGTCAGCTCTCTTAGAATGTCTTCTTTCACAAAGAAACCCTTGAATTCATTTGAAACATACTCACCTCCATTGTCGCTCGTAAGGGCCTTCACCTTCTTGTCGGTCTCTTTCTCAACTAATGCCTTGAATTCTAGAAACTTTGATATTATCTCAGCTTTCCTTCGCATGATGAAGATCCAACACTTCCATGAAAAATCATCAAAAAATATAGCATAGTACTTATGTCTAGTAGTGGATGTTGTCAAGGAACGTCCAAAAACATCATAGTGGACTCTTTCCAAGACTACATGTGCTTTGTTGTCTCGATCATGGAATGTGGATTTCACATACTTCCCTAGGGTAAAACCTTTGCATACATCTTGTTGCTCAAGTGCTCCTTTAGGGATGATCCAGGTAAATATTGGTTACCACCCACCTTTTCCACTTAGACCTCCAATCGGTTTCATTTGTTTCCTTATTTATTTCAACATTTACTATTTTAGTATTTTTTCGGGTCCTAAACTTCAGAGCAGTTTTGACCCCCTAAATGGTGTTTTTTGAGGTCTATTGCAGGCCCATAGCCATAGGCAAGGGCCTATGGCAAATCTTGTAGCACTTGGAGAGACCTTTCCAACAACGTATTGTACGCACCAAATGGAGATAATATGACCAAGTTATGACTTCGAGAAGTTGGTTTCCCAACTAACCCCAATGCGGCCCACAAACTCTTAGTGTTACATCTCCTGGGGTTAGGGTTTTGGTTATTTAGGGTTTTCTCATGTTTTTCAATAATAAATAGGCCCTTAAGCATCATTGTAACATAGTTCAGAGGCATGTAGCCGCCACATCTCTTCTCAAAGATAAGCTACCATCGTCCAAGCTGGTCTTATTTCCATTCTGTTTATAAGCATATTTCAGTATTTGATATTAATATAATGAAGTGTTATTTCTACTGCATCTCTGTATTTATGGTTATATTTGTATTTTTTTGTGTTCCTATTTAAGTTCAGACCAATGGTATCAGTGCGGTCTACTCTTTCTCTATTTTTCTTTGCATGTCCCCAACGATTTTTGGATATAAGGAGTTAGGGCTCGAACTAGTTGAACTTTTGCAAGACCAGCCTCGCAAATCCCGACGGCCTCCCATGATGGAAGAGAAGAAAGATGAGGAGGCAAAAGATCCTTCCAAAATCTTGCTCGAAGAAGCCCTTGAGCAACAAAAGAATGCGATGATGGACAATTTTGCCTAGATCCTTTAGCGGCTACCCAAAGGCGACGCATCTACTTCTGGCAGCTACCCTAGAAATGCCACACCCTTTAAGGTAGAGGTTAACATTGACATCCCCATTTTTGAAGGTCAAATAGATGCAAATGTCGTATATAAATGGTCAAATCTTCTCGAAGGATATTTTTTTGTTCATGATTTTTCCATCTGGGAAAAGATTACTTTTGCAGTTCTCAAAGTCGCCCCCCACGTGAAGGACGGGTGGGAAACCTACTATGAGTAGAAATATGAAAGTACACCCTCGCTATTCCCAGCCGCACCCCCTTGGAATTTGTTCCAAGATGCCATCAAGGAGAAGTTTTACCCTATTGGGAGCTATGAGGATAAATACATAAATTGGACCATGTTGCGACAGGGAAGAGACTAGGATGTGCCAGAGTTTACCAATGTTTTCCATACCCTTCGCATGAAGTTGGGTATCAAGGATTTTGAGAAACATTTGGTACTCAAGTACTGCGGCTGCCTACACAAGTACATCCAGGATGAGATGGAATTCCTGGACATCTCCTCGCTTGGCACGATGTAATGGTATGCCGTCAATATTGAGCAAAAGCTTAAACAGAAAAGGTGAGACTTTGGATCTGTGAATCCAAAGCAAGGGAAAGGCACCCCCAAATCATAGAACAAAGGGCAAAGCCAAGGCGGGGTGACCCAGAATAATCCGACGAAGTCGTAAGCAAAAAAAAACACCACAAAGACAAAGAAGGACACGGAAAAGTGGTGTGAGCTCCATGTTATCACTCAAAAATTTTCTCTAGAAGTTATCAGAAAAAGAAAAAGACTGAGGTAACCACAAACCAATCTTTTAAGTATAAGCTCTAGCCAACCTATGACTCAGAGAGGGCTCTCTCTATATGATTTAGCTTTGTTTACTGGGATTTTAGGCTAGTTCTTAAAGTTCAGGGGTTTTTGATTCGTATTAAAGGTTGGATGGTGGACTCCTTAAAACAGATGGATAGAATGAAGTCTTTGGACCATTGGGCTATGGAGTCAAAGAAGGGTAACAGAACTGGGATTAACTCATTAAAGGGAGTGTTCAAAGGGCAAGCTAGCAGAGTGAAGTACAGGTCTTTAGGTCGTATGGTTGATATGATCTTAACCAGGGTGAGAGAGAACTCAAGAATTCTCATACCGGGATTAAAATGAAGAATAGAGGATAATCATGAGCAAAGGGCAATTAAGAATCCTTTACTATAGATTAGAAGGAGACTACCTAAACTAAGGAGCAATCAAGAATTCCTTAACTTAGATAATTAGTAGAAAACATTTAAATGCATAATAGTTAAAACAGAGTGCAATGAAGCAAATTCTGAGATATCATTCCATATTATAGCATTCAAATTTTAGATACATCAAATATTATGGAAAAACTTTTGAAGAAAGATATCAACATAAGAGAAAATACTTATATGTACTTCGCACTACACATGAATCCTGTGAAATGTCTTGCCTTTATTCATTAATCCAGCTTGCTGGTCCAAACAGTGATACAAAAGCTTATAGTCTTCGATGAAGAAAGTCTATAGAAATGTCTAAGAATCCACACTACATACTTCGATTTGTGAAGTATTTATACAAAAAATTATTACAAAATATCTCAAGCTAACTTGAGATTTAATTTAGGAAATACAAATATCTTCTTGCAAGAAGATAGAGACAGCTAATGAACTATTTCATGTTGTCTCTTTTTATTTGGTACTGTTGGCTTTTATGGTTGGGTTTAGAGCCCTTTGTGTTGGCTTGTAGTTGTGATGTTTCACGTTGCAATCTTCTTCAACTTTTATCTTTCACATGATACTCTTTGACCCTGATACTCTTTGACTATGTTGCTCTTTGACCCTGATACTCTTTGACCATGCTACCCTGTTTTCATCTGTTTACCTGGCTGCTCTCATTTTTACTGTGTAGTAACTTTTAGCTGTAAATGTATCACAGTAAATCAGTCATTGTCTCCCACCATTCTACATCATGTACTTTCACATTCATCATCCTCCTGTAGATCTCATCGGCTTCAATATATTTGGCAAAATTGGGTTTGGTGAGGAATAAGTGTTTTATCTCATGCTCAAGAAAAAACAAGTTTTCAAATGTGTTGTACAACACTTTGCCTATTGGCAGTGCTTTTATGGATGAAGAGCTAGCTTGTTCCTTATCCAACTGTCTGAGTCTGTTACCATAGTCCAACTATGTCATGATTTTGTCATAACAAAGGACTGGGCAGACCTTTCTCCCTAAAAAACTGGAATTTAGCCATGAACCTATCAATGGCTACCTGCATATTGTGGCACTTTTCTTCTAAGTTAAGCATAAGGTTCTTTTTGGAAATGACCTTCCTTATTTCCAAAATGGTCTCAGACCTATCTTCTATATTTAGCTCATGGAACTCATACATATTCTTGTTGTTGAGGAAGTGGATGAGTCTATTGGCATCCTCAGGCTTGTCTCCCAACTCCTCCTTAACTTTCTTGATAGCTTCTGTAGCTATCTTTATTAACTTAGTTTGTTCAAAAATAACTTGTATTTATGGCCAAATATCATTGACAGAGTCAATGATATTGGCTTAAAAAACTTCCTTGGTTTGCCCAAGGGGTTTCTCCAGTGTTAAATCTTTCTCTAAGACTTTGATTCTTTTACTCATTCTTTGGGCCTTTTGTGCTTCTTCCTTTTGCTTAAGCTGGGCAAGTTTGTAGTCAGTTTCCAAACTTGCCCTCTTTTCTCTCAGCCTGTTCATCTCTGTAACCTGGATAGACATCTCTTCCATGGCTTTAACCAATTCCGCTGCTTTCTCTCCTGATGCACCTGTTGTTGTAGATTTTGGTGTGACTGACAATGTTGTGGCAGGTGGAGCTGTAGGTGCCAGTGAAGCTGTTAGTGTAGAAGGGACTGCCGTGGATATTGTAGGGATGACATATTTTGAAGTTGTGGCCAAGTCGCTTTGCTTCAATTGAATTAAAGCATCCAACTCCTTTTATGTCTCCTTTAATTGATCATTCAGTTTTAGGACCAAGTCCATCAACTCCTCATGTTTGGTTTAGCTCTCTACGACTTCTAGAGTTTGAGGATGTTGCAGCTGTGGTATTTTTAATTGCCTTTTAAGTGCAGCAATATCATCGTTTTTTCTTCTTTATAAGTTTCTCTGTAGCTTTTATATCCTTGGGATCGTGTCCCAATTCAATCACTAAGTCCTCTAAGGACTTGATCCTTGTATCCTTGGCCTGTGAGGAGGCCTTCTCTAACTGAAATTGTGTTGAGATGTTGTTTAACGAGTTTCGTAGCTGATGAGCAGCTATGGCTTTACCTGTCAGGGAGGAGTATATCATCTCTCTAGCCTATTTGTGCAATTCAATCTAGTCTATGGGAGGAATATCCCTGGCCAACACTTCAAAGTCAACCCTTTTGAAATCAGATGTTGTTTTGGGCTGCTGAGTTGCAGGCTTGATGTAAGACATCTACAACTTTCCCTCTTTAATGTCAAAGGCTAACATTAGCCTTGCTTGATTGGTGGAAGTCAGCTTCAGGTACTGAGCATATGTTTGGGCCTTAAGCCTCTCATTTATTTCTTTGATTTCCTTGTATCTTTCCTTTATGTCCTAGTCTTTGTCAGCAAGCCTGTTGAAGGAAGACACTTCCACACTAAGTTACCTTTCCAACATCTGAGACTTTGATGTGGAAGGCTCTTGCATGCCCTCAGATGGAGTAGTGGGCCTACTTCTTTTTGCTTCTGTGTTTGTAACCTGTGTTGATTCTTCTGTGTATTTTTGTTCAGAGGCTGGATTAAGCCTTTACCTCTTGCTTGTTTCCTGTTGCAAATTTGAGGTGTCCATTCCTGAAGTGGAAGCTCCCTCTCTGTTTCTTTTTGGAATTTTCTCCTCATTATGAGGAGTCTGCATGACTGGAGGGGTACTCATGGTTCTTTCTTGCTCTTCTGGTACCTGCAGAAAAGAATTGTCATCAAGCTGCTTTTCCAAATCAATCAGAGCATTTTCTACATCTACTCTAATGTTGTCATTATCTACTAGAGTACCTTCCACCCATTCTATTTGATTGGCATATGCCTCTATTTCTAGTATGGGGTGGTGGATGAAGGGTCCTAGCTTGACCTTTTTCCTTTCTTGGTAATGAATTCCAGAGGGTCATATCTCCATACAAAACTCTTTTGGAACTTCATTCTTTGCAGGATCAGATCTGCCTCTTTCCTTGCCTCTCTGGAATTGCATATGAAGGGACCTAATTTATCTTTGATTTTTAAATAAGCCTTCTTCTTGGCATTGACGAAGTTGACTTCATCTGCATTGATGATTTTTCAACATCATGGGGAGGTATCTTGGCAACTTTTATGGTGCAAGTAGGAAACCATATATTTTGATTTTTGTGTGGTTCTGATAAAGGTACCAGTCACCCACTTTGGTCTGCTTGGAAGCTGGAGGACTCTCTTTATTTCTAGGCTTATCCTAGGTGGAGAATTCCCAATGAGCATGGTCATGACTAGATTCACAAAAGAATCTATAAAGTCTGAGTAGGTATATGGTGATCCAAACTCATGGAAAAGTGGAGTCCAAAAAATAATAGATCTGGGCTGGCCCCTGGTGTCAAGCTTTTGGAGGGTAAAAGGAAACTTCTCTTACTAATAATACAGAAATAGATGGTATAATACAAAGGAGTATTTGAACACCCTCTCATTTACCATTCTTGTGAACTGCTCATGCATTCTATCAGCTATGAATGCAGCAAAGTCATATATGGTTGCAGGAGGTTGTCCTAGGGTATAGATGGACATGAAATCAAGAATTATTTCATCAATGTACTCACTTGTAGTGTAACCCAAAACACATGATATCATGGCTACAATGTTCTAGCCCCATGGAGAGAAAACAGCTGATACATATGGAGGAGAGTCCTTAGGGATATGTTTCTCCTCCCTAATGAAGGTTTTGAACAACTGGGCCAATTTTGCAAGACTAAGCTTGGGATATTGGTCCAACAGGTCTCCAATTGAGAGTGGGGTTAGGTTTGGCCCTAGTTCGTACTGCAACATTTCATTAATGGACTTAGCTATGATAGTGAATAGGAATTTCTAGTCGTGAGACATTATGGTTCTGTGGCTGGGGACGTAGCATGCTTAGCACATATGAACAATTTCTGGAAAGATGTGAACTAGGGGGAACTAGTATTTCGGAAAATTTGACTCCCAAAGGGTAATCTCATCAGCATGGTTAAGGTATCTATCCCTACTTTGGAAATGCGCTTTGAGCAGGAGTTCTAGGGCAGTAGTGTCTTTTATCTGGAAATCTCGGTCAACCAAGGGAAGGTGGTCAAGGTCCAAATGGGGAGTGGTAATGGGTCTCACGTCCATGACGATGGGGGCAACCATAATTCAGTTCTTGTGGATTTGAATTATGCTCAGGGGTTTCAATAAAGGTTCTGTGGGATTTTTCGGAGTTTTTAGGAAAACAGAGGTCTAGCAAATGGTTATGGCTCATAGTGTTAAAATTAAAGTGAATTTGATATATTTTACTTAATTAACAGTGTTATGAGGGTGAATTTACCTGGAATTTGACAAGGGAGTTGGTATTCCACGGTTAAATACCTAGAATTGGGTGAAATTGACTATAAATGGTGGTTTATGGTGGCTGCAGAGGTTCGTACGGTTCTAGTACGGACTAAAGAATGAGCTGGGTTGTTTGTAGCGTCTATGGAGCAATGGCGGAGGTCTGTGAGTAAATTTGTTGTTTGCAGGGGTTGCAATGGCTTTCTAAGTTCTCAATAGCAAACGCACGAAAAATAGTGAAAAGAGGGGTAATTAGGCTTATATAGAAAAAATGTTGATTTTGGCAAGTTCATTAGTTGATGAACAGTGGGCAGTTTTTTCAGTTATACTGCAAGGTGGTTTAATGGGGTCATCGCATCGCTTTTGAGAGGGAAGTGGTTTTGAGGGGGGCTCACCTGATCTAGTCGACCACGTGACATGTAGCATTTTGGGGGTCGGGGAAAACCGCCTTATCAAGCGGGTAAGGGACGGACATCCGACCGAACTGATATGATTATGGGCCATAGGATGTGGGGAAGGGATGATCAACGGGAGTCGATTGATGGAGTTGCACGGCAGTTTACACAAAAAGTTTTCGAGGGGGCCATGGGTCTAATCACCGCGATATAAGATTAAATTAAAACTTAATTTCATCGAGGGCGCTTTAATATAGGATTAAGAATTTAGGGCGGGGTTTTAATATATTTTGTGGGATATGGGGTAGTCATATAGTTTATAAATAAGCTAAGGGGTGGGAGTACTTTCTATAAAGGAGTTAAACATATACGGGCCAATGGGTTTTTCGGGAATTTTATATATTTAATTAAAAAGCTAATATGAGGTGAAATGAGCGGAAGCGGTATGGTACTTAGGTATACAAAATATTATGTGCTTTCCATACACTTAGTACTTAGGATAAATGTATTTGGTGGGTTTTTGCATAAAATATGTTTATCATGGGGTTTTTCTAGGCAAAAATAATTTAACCTTAGGAAAAGGGGTTTTGTGAGGGGGACTAATGAATTGTAAGGGAATTTAACACCTTCCTTCTTAAGTCATCAAGCCGAGGGTCTGGTCCCACCAGAAGTCAGAGAAATACTTTGAGCCTCTTTGACTTAAAGAACTATAGGTATTAATATTTTTATTATGAAAGGGAAAATAGTAAGTGTTATAGGGGTTAAAATGAATGATGTGGAATTAATCATTTCGAACTCGTGAACCATTGCTTTTGCTTTGTGCTACTTATGCATTTTTTAAAATCGCATTTAAGATAATGACATAAGTGCTTTTGCATAATCACATGATATTTTTGCAACCTTTATACTACTTACCCATTTACTCATCCTACCATTTTTTCTTCACTTTATTTGGGTGCATTTATGCTAGCAAACCCTTATCAATATTTTTCTTTTCTTTACAAAATAAACTATCTAATTCTAACCTTATATCATCCAAGGGCTCAGATTAAACTGATGAGCACCTTTTATTTACTCTACCTATCTAATGATCTACCAAGATTACACTGTTTGGTCATATTTTATTCTCTATCTATAAACATAAAACTCAATACATGAAATAACCAAGTTTAAACAATTTGACTATCATGGATTGTGGCATGAGTAACAAGCTGCAAACAATTTTTTATTATACATTAAAGCAAATAGTAGCGGCATTTTCACTTGCTCACTTTCATGGTCTCTTTTTGTCTTTTGGGGTTCATATATTTTCATTTTTTTTTTGTTTTGGACCTGATTCTTATTCTTTTTGTCCTTTGTTTATTCTTTTAGGACACACCCTCTTTACATTTTTTAATTTTTTAATATGGAAAACGCAGAAAGCAAAGGTATGTACAATATTACAAGGCTTAATCTTAGTCATTCAAAAATTATGACTCCTATTGGTATAGGAACCTAACATTCCATAAGAGCTCCACTCACAACACAAGTGATTGTCGGGCCAAGCAGTCACTAGTAGCCAATTTGAAGGCTTCCAAGTCAGATGCATGTTCCGACTCTGAGTCAGAACCTGATAAGGGGAATGACAAAGGGAAGTAGATCATTGACGCATAGCCTAGTACCACTGTGGCCACTACCAAGATCTAGAAGGTCGAGCCTAAAGATCCAAAAGAGAGGGAATGTTTATTCCACTCACAGATGTGGGTGGAGGGTTCTTTGCTGCAATTCATTGTCGATGTCAATAGCTAAAAGAACCTCATTTCAGTAGAGGTCGTGAAGCGGTTGGGCCTACTGACTACAACACATTTGCATCTGTACACCATCGGGTGGCTTCACCAAGGATGAGATCTCCGCATCGACTAGCAATTTCACTTTCCCTATAATATCAAGCCATTCATGGATGAGATATAGTGTGATGTTGCCCCTCTTGAAGTTTGTGATGTATTATTAGGGCAACCATATTTATGGAAATGACATGTTGTATATGAGTCTAGACCTCACTCTATTATTATTTCTTTGGGTAGTAAGTTATACAAGATACCAAAGGTAGCCCCACCTACTGCCATCTCCTTGATCTCTGCTAAGCAATGCAGTAAGGTCATCTCCCATATTGGGAAATTTTTTTCCTTTCTGATTCACTCTCAAAGTAAGGGAAGGTCGTAGCCACATCCATGGCCCCCGGGAAGGGTTCCTCCAAGCAGCAGAAGTAGGTGGATATGATTGTGGAAGAATATAGGAACATCTTCTCCTCACCCGCAAGCGTACCCTTGCATTGTCAGGTCAAGCATTCGATTGATATGACTCCCGGAGCACCTCTACCCAATGGAATGGTATATCATTGCTCCATTCTGGAAAATGAAGAGATGAAGCAGAAAATCCTGGAGTTATTGCAAAAAGGGCACATCTAACCAAGTTCCTTGCCTTGTGGGAGCCCGATTATACTTGTACAAAAGAAGGGTGGGACCTGAAGGCTCTGCATTGATTCTCAGGCATTAAACAAAATCACTATCAGGAACAGGTATCCAATCCCATGGATTGGTGACCTGCTGGACCAACTCAAGGGGTCCAAATATTTTAGCAAGATTGATCTAAAGTCTGGTTATCACCGGGTTCTAATAGTGTAGTCTTTAACCCTGTACAGAAATTACCTGTGTATGAATTCTAAAAACAGAAAATAAACAATGGCAAGAGCATAAAACATAAAACAGATATACACAGAGATTTTCCCCTGGATCCAAAAACCGGGACTACCAGATTGATTTTTCATTATGTTTATTTCATGTTACAATACATATATATACATGTCAAAGAACCCATAAACCCCAATCCATTAACCCTAGATTAAAACATGATCGTAGTTCCCTTGATTGGATCTACAAAATACCATGGATATAAAACCATCATGCCCAAAACCATGTGTGAAATCCATGTACAAAACCATAGGTAGGTTCGTCCACCTAATATAGGGTGCGAAAAAAAATTCCCGGGGCACTGCCTCGGAACCCATGCAAGGGGGCTACCACCCCCTTGCATACCCCTCAACAAGGGGGGAAACCATCCCCCCTGTAACCCCCCAGCAGTGCTCGACGCAACGTATAGCGGAGGGGATACAACCCCCCTATGACCCGCCAACGCGTCGGGTAGTCGTGGAAAGAATATAACACAATGTTAGGTCCCTATAATACTAGTGATTCCCCCATTACTATTGTCGTTGTATCCCTTATTAATGTTTTTTTGCCCCTATTGTCCCCAATTATTATTATTATGCCCCATAGAATCCCTCTATTGCTATTTTTTTGCCTTTATATTATTATTGTTAAGTCAGCTTGGTTATATTGTGACCCCTTAGACTCCTATATATAGAAAGGAGGTTTTGTCATTTGAATCATCCAAGAATTGTTCATTTGTGTAATTTAAAGGAAGTTTCCCCCTTGAAAAGGCTGAATTATAAGGTGTTGATCTATCTTTTCTATCTTTTTGTGAACTGGTTTCATAACATTTGGTATCAGAGCGTTGAATTCTAGGGTTTCGCTGCTCCAAACAGGTCATCGTGGCATTTGCGCTATAACTTTTTTTCTACAACGTATCAGACGCTAAAAGAAAAACCCATTTGGGTTGAAATCGTTCTGAAACTCGGGTCTGAATTTCAAAGCTTTTCGTGCTATATTTGCGGAGATATGATCTGAGGAAGTTGGCCTTTTTGCAGACTCCCAAATTACATTCCAAACAGGTGACCTGGGGAAAATAATCATAACTTTTGTTTTGAGCATCATATTGAAATTTTGTAAGAAGTTACAAAAAGAGGACGGACTGTAGTTTCCTGTGTATATTTTTCAGTCCTAAGGTCAAAAACAGTGACACGTGGCACTTCATACAAGTTCGCTCTTCTGAAAAGGTATATAATCAGGTCATCTTGGGAGATTGTGCATAACTCTTTCTTGGAGAATCTAAATTCAATCAGACTGGTGGCATTGGAAAGAGGATGTAGAGGTCTACTGCAGGTCACAATTTCAGAACTGGAAGATCTGAAATTACAGAGATACATCAGATGCAATATCGAGCTCCTACAAAGTGAAAAAAGGTGTGTATATTTTTTTAAATTTTTGCATAAGCTTGGTTTGAAAAAATAGTTTGAAGAAATTCAAAGGGCATATTGAAGCATTATTATTGGTAATTGATGCCCCGAAGAAAGAAAATGGAAACACCTAGTAAGCAACCTGAAAGCTCTAGCATGACTCATGAAGAAGAGGAAGAAATGCAACATAATATATCAAAATTAAAAGACCAAGTGCAACAAATGTCACTCGCAAAAAGTAACAGAATCTACGATGGATGATTTAAAGAAAGATGTAGAAGCTAAGATGTATGGCATGGAAGCAAAGATGAATGGTTTACAGAAAATCATGGAAGTAAAGATGGATGGTTTAAAGAAAGGCGTAGAAGCTAAGATGAATGACGTGGAAGCTAAGATGGACGATTTGAAGATAGATTTGAAGACAAGCATGGAAGATTTGAAGATAGGCATGGAAGATTTGAAGACAGATTTGACAAAGCTTCTACAAGAAATGCTTACTAATGACAAAAGGGTAGTAAAAGAAACTCATGATGAAAACAAAATAAATGTTAATCATGATTTCATAGACTCTAAAGTTGGATCGAAGAACCACCATGTTCCAAAGATCGATATGAGGAAGTTTGATGGCAAGGATCCCAGAACATAGATACTACAAATGGAGCAATTTCTTGATCTCCATAATGTGCAAAACACACAAAAGGTACGTACTGCAACTTTATATTTGGAACCAAATCAGTTTATATGGTATCGATGGCTTTGCTCTCGTAAACAAATTGTCACTTGGGCAATTTTTACGGAAGAAATGACAGCACATTATGAGGATACAAAAAGCAACACTTTTTTTAGCCAATTGATAAATCTCAAACAAAAGGTTCAATGATGGAGCAA
>APFE030310196.1:0-16281 GCA_000404065.3 Pinus taeda
ACACCTAATCCTCATGGGTTAGTGTGGAAGCCGAATGGACAAAAGGAGTCCAAGGGACCTTGGGATGTGAATCCCAACGGCCACCATATTGTACTATAAATGTACATCTATTGTTAATAAAAATGCAATGCATGCTTTATCTTTCCTATTCTTTCTCGTTGTCCATGTCTGTTTAACAGTTTTTGTGGAATTCTGAATTAGGCTCTTAAATACATTAAAGTCATTTTTATAAACCACTGCCATTGTACATAATAGAATTAAATATAAACTTTATAAACCACATACATGTTATGAGTAAGTAATCTTAAAAGTAACATGTTAAGAGTGACATGGTTCATAAAATGACTTAGTGTAATGTAATATCAAATTATTAATTTTTTACCTTATGTATAGTTAAAGTTACCAAAAAAAATGCATTACCAAAAAAAATGCATAGGTTTGTTTAAGTGGAATGTATCAATAGACATTATTTGTATTGTTAAAGCACTCTTAAGTATTAAGTCCTCTATTTAATTTTTACCTTATGTATAGTTAAAGTTACCAAAAAAAATGCATTGCCTTAACCGAATAAGATGTGGGTACCTGCAATGTAAATGCATCTCCGCTAAAATTTTTATTATTTTATTATTATTAAATAATGAGCTATTATGTCCTTTCAACAAATACATCGTACATCCCAGTGCAACCAATGGTCTTTTTATGAAAATTTTCAAATACTTGAAATAGGGTTTGATTGAATATTTATTTTTACAATTGAAATATGATTCTATTGAATATTTATTTGTACACCTATCTATAATATGATTATTTATAATATAGTTATTGAAAAACAAATAATATGAAAAAAATTTCGCTATCTTGGTACCGCCTTCTTTTGTAAGCCTTCTCCCTTATTAAGCCTTCTCCCTTGTTAAGGGAAACTACAACTATTATTGTTACTACAAATATTAGGGAAACTACAACTATTATGATAGTAGCTAAATTACACATGCTTTTCAAATGGAATGAGCTTTTCAATAATTTATATAATATTCCAACTGCTTCAGCGCCGTCCCCTGAGTCCGTCTTCATATGATGAGCATTAAAAAAGAAGAATGAGCTATTCAAAAATTTATACAATATTCCAACCGCATCAACCTTACGTGCAACCTTACGTGCAGGACCCTAAGTCTGGGTCCTCTTCATATGATGAAAATTTTAAAAAAGATCGTAGTTGGTATGAAACTGATGTCAAATTAATTGAGATAAACTTGGATTTCCTGTGTATCAACATCCACTAAAGCTATTGATGCAAACTTTGACACTGCATGTACAATTTTTGGCAGTTTCATTGCATAGAAAAATAACCCATTTAAAATAGATTCATATTTGAGCTCGATTTGTTAATAAGACAAGCTATAAGCTATTTACTATTTTTGTTAAGTTATTAACTCATTCAAATGAGCTCACCCAGAATTATTAACTGGACAATTTCTTTTTACAATTTTTTTTTGTTAAATCATTAATTCACTCAAATGAATTCACCAAGAATTATTAACTTCACAACTTTTTGTTTTTACAATTTTTTTTTTGGGATTTTCATTGTTCAACCAGATAACCTACTAAAAATAAATTCATATTTGGATTCATGGCCAAAATTCATTTGTTTCATATTTATGATGACCAAGATTTGTTAACATGGCAAGAATTTGTTTCAGAGCATGAATGAGATGGAAATATTAGTACCTTACTGTTGTAAAGTATAAATAGATGAGATAACTTAAAAACTCACATAAACCAGCAATTGTGACAAGTTGCGAAAATTTATATGCCAAACATGATTTTTTTGTTAAAAAATACATTGTTGTAGGTGAAAATGTATATGCCTAACATGATTTTTGTTAAAAAAATACATTAATGTATTTAAAGAAAATAAGTAAGTGAAAAGAAATACATCTAATGCAAGAATATCAGATTTGAAATAGTTCAAAATGGAATGAGGAAATAGTTCAAAATGGAATGAGTTGAAGAGAAATACATTAAATGCAAGAATATCAGAGCTTGAAATAGTTCAAATGGAATGACTTTAGAGAACTGTGAGAAAATCCAAGCACTAACATGTCACGTGGAAACACACAAACCACCCATACCAACTATGTAGATAAAACTTGCAGCCAAGAATGCTAACAAAATGGAGCTAAAGTCCCTCAAAACGAAAACAGAGCCTCACCCATAGATATAAGAACCTATAAAAAAAAAATTATTTACAGTTTTCAATAATTTACACCACATGCAAATTAAATATGATAGCTTCCATCTGAAGAATCAACCTAATTTGTTCAATACCAGAGAAATCAACCTTTTTTAAGGCAGGTCTAACTCTACGTAGATAATGAGGCACAACTTTCAAAGAGACTGTCCCACAATGTGCAAACCTGCGGAAAGGTAAGTCAATTAATATTTATGAAAAGAAAAAACTATCTGACAGTCTCCTTGACGCTCACCAGCTCGAGCTTCATCCACAGGGGCGGGCTTATGACGTCTCAATTCATCTGTTTGCCATAAGGAAGTAACTTCTCTCCTCTGCATAGAAATCCAATTAATTAAATAAATTGCTCGAAACATATGTAGAATAAGAGAAGCTAGATGTCCTATATGACATATCTACATAACCAACAAAATAGGGGGTGATGATAAGAAGCAAATTGTTACCAAATATTCAATCAACAATCCCCGCTCTTCATGGCCCAGGTCTGCTCGATTATTATATTCCAACAGATGCTGCAAAATAGAAAAGTCAGTCTAAATGGAGAGCAAGGTAACTTCATAAAAAAATGCTCACAAACACCACAGATTTTGTGAGAAAGATTGTTTCCATTTTACAGATCATAACTATTGCAGACATCTAATTGTAGAAAGAAATGAACAATTTAGTTCAACCACTAATTTCCCTTTGGGGCATTTCCTGCAGAAAAGATAATCAGCATATAAAAATATCATTATTGCAGACATATAACTGTGGTAAAAAATGAACAACTTAGTTCAACTACTAATTTCCCTTTGGGGCATTTCCCACAGAAAAGATAATTAGGCATATAAAAATACCAATGTAGAGGTGATAAAAAAACAAATGGATTGAGATAAGTATACTCTCTAGGGCATTTCCTTTAGAAAAGATGTTTCACGAAAATGAAAATACCAACGAAGAAGAGATTAAAAACAATTGAATTGAGAAAAATAATCTATGAAAATGTGTGAAGTAAAGGATAAAGAAGAATCTAGTACTCAGGAACATCAGAAAATTACTATCATCAGTAACAAACATTTTGAGTATGAAAATCAGAAAAGCAATTTTGATACCTTATCAGTGTCAAATGACATTGTACTATCAAAAATTTTCAAAAACATAATGCAAGAGAAAATCTCTTAGTCCTCATAAATGTGCTTGTAAATATCATCATGGGAAATTTCATGGACTTCAAAATGTATTTTAAAGGAATTATTAACAGTTTCTCAAAGATTCCTCTTGATTTGAACCAGTAAAATTTGCTCTACTTTCACCTCCTAATTTCCTAATAATAGCTCACCTTTATGAAATCATTCTTCCTAACATAACTCTTCATTATTATCGATTTGCATTAACATTCTATGCATCACTATTTAACCATTTCCCTAAAATATATTATCTACTGGCCTGAAATTGATCTCTAGTAAATTGGAAAAATATTTCAAGAGCAAATATGCTTTTATGTTACCGTTAATAACAAGTAACTCTTGCATGTTAGAGAAATTGTAGAAGAAGAAAAAGCTGGAAAATAAAGAAAAATGAGACTTGCAAATATATAGAACCAGTATTCACGAATCACAAAACTAAATGGGCAGTAAGGAAGGGAAAGCAAAACTGACAAAGACATTGTTGCCAATAAAGGTGGTCATCAAATCCTGAACAGTCATATCTCTTTACAACACCCATTGATGCCTCAACTGCACCAATGTTCTGTTTCACTCTCCAACATTCCTGCCAAGTTGTCAGCAATGTTTATGCTTCCATTGCCAACTCCAATTTTAGGGCAATTGTCTCCATTTCTCCTTTCTTTACATGCTCTTCTTTCTTCTGTGCATCTTATAATCTAGTCTTTCTGTCATCTTTTTGCATACAACACTAGTAACATAGAAATTTTAAGCAAAAGTAACTATTCTTGTTTGCACAGAACATCCCCTGGGGTTGAATGTTTTCAGTTGGCACAATGCTGTGGCTATGGTTTGATATGTTAGAAATTCGTGGAATTGCCAAATGGCATGCATTTATTGTGGGAGACAAGGCTCACCCTCAAGCTGAGAAAATATGTACAATGTTGAACAGCCTGGCTAAGCAAATGGAGGGAGGAGGGAATGTCATGGACACAAATTTTGTATTGGATGATGTGGAGGGAGAGGCAAAGGAAGACATGTTGCATAGTCATAGTGAAAAGCTAGCTGTGCATACAAATGTAGTGAAGCTAGAAAGCAACAACTTGAATCCACATTTTCTATGACCCTGTACCCTTTCCCTTGTTTGATTCCTCAGTAACCATGCTCAAGGTGTCAAGCTCCTTCATGGCAGATTGCAATGTCCATGCCTCTACCCCATATTCCTCTTTCAGTTTCCTCTTACGCTAAGTGTTCAGGTAAAAATTCTGGTCATGAATTAGATGAATAACCTCTTCAAGACACTGATTGTTAATGTGCCTGAATTCTCTTTTGTGTTTCTCTATATAAGCATACAATTTGGGTACATTCTCTCTCCAGGAAATATCCCATAGAGAACCTCCAAGGTCTGAGTTCAGGTTTTTCATCTTCTCTGAAATCCCAGGCTAGTGATCTCAAAGTGCTTGTTTTGGTGCTGTTACATCCAAAGTGCTTATTGATGGTCAAGAAAGGCAAGTTGGGGGAGGCTAGGAAGCTCTTCTATGAAATGACTAACAAAAACATTTGCCCCATTGTGGTCACATACAATGCTATTATTGATAGTTTTCTGTAAGAAAGGCAAGTTGGAGGAGGCCAGGGAACTCCTCTATAAAATGTCCAACAAAAATATATCCCTGTTAATGTCACATATGCTACATTGGGTAAGGGGGTGTAAGTAAAGGGCTCTAGCAGTACACCAAGAACGTGATTCGAGATCCGAATGATGACCAAGTGAAGTTTGTCATTGACAGAAAGAAGAATGAGTTGTTGGGGTCATTACGACCTACATTTCTCGAGAGATTCACTTTCATACAAGTGGGATAATCTATCTGTAGACAGTTTCACTGTACTCAAGGAGTCCACAACACCTAGATTTTGATGATCCCAGAAGTATGACACCTAAACTTATGCATTACAAAGATACTCAATGGCAATATTACTAAGGCTATAAAACGTACATAGAAAATCGTTGATGTGATAAGTACACATTATATTGTTGATGAAAAATAGTAGACAATTTTTCTAACTAAAAAAGGATATAAGGATGCTTAAGAAATTTTGACTGTTCAAGCTAACCTCCTTTTGCTTTCACAATTAAGTTTTGTTCTTTTCCCTATTTGTTATTTAACCTAGTGTTCTTGTCATCTTCCTGTATACAACTTCTGTTCAAGCTAATCTCCTTTTGCTTTCACAGTTAACCTTTGTTCTTTTTCCTATTTGTTGTTTAATCTAGTGTTCATATCATCTTTCTACATACAACACTAGTAACAGAGCAATTTTAAGCAAAAGTAACTATTCTCGTTTGCACAGAATATATACAATGATCAACAACTAAAATTTGAATCATATACAATGTTGATGAGTATTGTCATAAAAGTGGAAACAATTTTGTACATGCTTTGCAATGTATTTCTTGAAATTTTACATATGGTCTATACATAGAGACGTGTTTGGTTGGTAATAACTAAACATATATATAATGAATGTATTCTTTGACATCTAAACATATATAGAATAAAAGCATTCTATGACATATAGATGTAATTGACAATGAGCAGCTAATCATACATGCATGATGGGGCATGGCATCGGCAACACCAATTAATGTTTATTGTGGTGCCAAATTGTGCGAGTTGTTCCTGCGATTGATTCCGCATTTTCTTGTGTGTGTCCCTTTCATGGATGTGAATTTTTTTCTTGAGTATTTTTCTTATCTTCTTTAACAATTCAATGGTTGGACGCAAACGGTAAAGAGGCAATGATTGTTGGGGCAGGATCCTTGCTTGCATATCTTGTAATGTAAGTTCTTGTTGCTGAATTTCTTGGCAATACTCATACAAAATTCGTAGGTAGCCTGTATCCATTCCTGTGGCCATCAAAAAAGAAAACATTGTAAGTGACAATGGATGTGTTTGCTAAAAGCATATTTTTTAAGAAATGAAGTAAAATAAATAAATTATTAAATAAATTTTTAAATTGCTGTGAATGCTAGACCTTGTCATTCTTAGCAGAAAACATTTTGTTTGAAGATTTGAAATAAAATAAATGATTTTTAAACTAATATAAAATAATATGAGGTTAAATGTAATAGCAAGAAAATGTATGTGAAATTTGTTTATGTAGTAAGTGGTGTTTACCATATGGGTAAATCTGGAAGACAAGTTGTACGATTGGCTAGAGTGTATTCTCTTGCATAGATTTTGATGCGAGAAATGATTCCTCTTGTTGTCTACGCTTAAGATATGGATTCTCGTGCATTTGTGCAATGCGTGAGAATGGAAATGCTGGAATGATTTGAATGCCTGGCAGTGGTCGCACTCTTGAAATTGCAGTGAATGTTAGCCCTTGTCGTTCTTTGGTGCCAATGTCTATTGTTTCTTTGTCTAATGTCATTCCTTGTGACTTGTGTATCGTTAAAGCCCATGCCATTCGAAGTGGTATTTGACGGCGTGTACCACTTGTGATGGGAGAAATGGGTACATATGTTGGGTGTGAAACGTCCCATGGTGTTCCTTTATATTTCCTAAAGTTGACAACCATGAAGGATCGTAATTCTGGGGGCTTTGATCCAATTGAATAAAATATTGAAATGACTTTCCCAAGTGCGCCATTGATGAGGCCTGCATGTACCCATAAGTTGCTGGTGAGCATAACTTTTTGTTCATTGCATAAGAGCACTTTTGCAAGCAAATGCTCATCTTCTGTTGTAGTAGAAGTTTTTTGCCTTTGTTGTTCTGTAGAGCAAAGCGCAACTGGAATGTTCAATTTTTTAAGCATTTTCTTATTATGCAAGACAATTGAGTTGTTCGTTGCATATAGGTGCATGGATTCTTCAAATGTGCGTTTCTCTTCATCCGTAAAAGAGGAATTTGTCCTTGACATTAGGAGTTGCCAATCTTCAAGTGTAGATATTCCATTTCTGAGATTTGTGAGTACTTGTCGGAAAGCAACTTGGGACGGGCTGGCTCCTTGTTGATGAAAAACAGTTGAAAGTGTTATGAATGTGTCAAAGCTACGCCAAAGTGCAGTGCCACGTGATGTCCCAGCATATAAAGGAATGTCTTTTATAGGTGGTAGCTGGCCTAAATCTCCGACAAGGATAATTGAGCGATTACCAAATGGTGCATTTCGGTGAAGAGGGAATGCCTCTCTTAGATGATTGTCAATGCGAGAAAGCATTTTTGGACCAATGAAGCTCATTTCATCAATGAGAATGTATTCTACATGACGGAGTTGCTCTTGCAGTTGTAGGAGTGGCTGGCCTTCAAGAGGATGCATTGTTTGGATAGGGATATGAAGGGCATAGTGAATTGTGAGGGCACTTATGTTGAAAGCTGCAATGCCGGTTGGTGCAAGTAACAACAAAGGGTTTTTGTTTGTTGGTGTGTTTTCCACAAATACATGGTGTAGACATTTGTTCAAATGGGATTTTCTTGTCCCAGCTGTTCCTTGTATGATGATTCTGCATGGGGGTTTTGGCGAAGGGGTTTTAAATTGTGAAAAATAGTGGTAAAAGCTATGTTTTGGGTAGGAGATAGTGTGTGATCTTGGGGAAGGTTGGAAAAAGAACGATGTTGGTTTTGAATAGTTGAGCGGTTGAATTCACCAAAATTTATGGCAGTTTCTTGCAAGTGGAGAGGGATAGTAGTATGTGACCAATTGTGGTTGGCATCGAAGTCACGGTAGCCAATCATGTCAAGGTCATCAACTGCAATATTGTAACCTCGGTGCAGCTGAGAGAGAATTTTCCATTCATTCATCTGCATGGAATTAGGAGGGGTGTCGGGGGTAGATTGATCTTCACTATGTGGGGTTTGTGGGTTTTAAATTTCACGATGGACATGCCATGGTGTATATGTACCCTTTTTTTGTTCCCAGTGTGCAATTATTTCTGCGTCAGTTGAACCAATATCATTGGCCAGTGTGCGGAAAGGGAAATACAATAGTAATTCACTCCAGCCAAAAGTGGCATAAGAAGGATCATCAAAGGAAAGAATGACAGTGTAGCGGGGCAAGACATGTACAATCATTAGAGGGAATACGTGTTTCCATTTGTTTTTTTCTGACGGGCAGAATATGACCATGAGCATGCAGATTCAAGGAGGGGCGGGGATTCCAATGAAATAGGCCTGTTCATGTATGCAAGGATAAAGTTTGGTGTTGAACGAGGATTCTCATTATCTTGAGAAACAAGTTTGAAAATAGTCTTGTTGACATTCAAAGAATGAAATGTACAGTTGCAAAGAGACACAGGTAGCTTTTGTAACATATGGCATATTTCTTGTGCTCCAATTTGTCTATTTGCAATGGTTTCTATAAGGAGTTTTCAGATAACAACAACAATAGGTGCTTCTGGAATGGCACTTTGTGAAAGCCGTGATAGCATTTGATAGTAGCTCTCAAATCTTGTTTTTGCTTTTGCTACATACTTTGAAATATATTTTAACACAGCATGGCGAGATAGAACTAGTTGATAAGCAACATTTGGTCTCCAGATATAAAGTAGATCGGCATTGTGAATATTCAATCTTTCATCATTGCGAGCAAGGACGTAGGTGTTATGACCTTTATCATCAATGAAACGTGAAGATGTGGAGTTTGACTCCCACGGTACTCCATACTGACAGCTACGTACATTGTCTTTCTTGCGAAGACAAGAAGATTCATGACACTTTGTATGACGTTGAACGCAGTTGACGAGCTCTGTATAGTCTTCAGACTAGTTGGACTTGAATATTGATGTTGTGTCAAGAAGACATGGGTTATGAATTGTTGATTGGTGAAGTGGAATATTTCGGTGTTCTGCCTGACGTGGATTCTAGGCAATTATGTAGTGGTCGAAATACTTTTGTGCATCAACAACTTCTAATGAATTTTTCCAGTCAATAATGTCCATATTTGGTGCATTTTGCAACTAGAGGAAGCCATGAATGTGTGCATATCCTCTATGTTGCCATTCGTATCTGAATATAATATGAAGGTAAAATTTGGTTAAAACATATATGCAGCGTAGAAAATTAATGTGGAGGGAAATGGATATTAAAAAATACCTGCACCAGTAGTCTATTGCGTGGAGGCATTTTTGCAGGATTTCTTCGAGGAAAATTGTAAATATGCAATGCATATATTGGGATGTTAGATGTGGGTTTTTAATTATGTTTTGAATTCTCCATTGGAAGTGGTTGTTTGAACTGGATGGAACACTGGTAGGCATGATCATGTGCAATTCATGCCATTTAGTATTAGCTGCACTGAGAGTGAAAAAGAATGTTGGACTTCCTATTTGCGTGATCATGTTAGTCAGTTCAGATCGTCGTTTGTTCCAGAAAGACCTTGTTCCTTGTAGGCCTGAATTGAATCTCATTATTTTCTCTGGCAATATTGAATCTGGAGAGTCACGGAGACACTATCATAGGTCCGAAACCGTTGTTGGCAAGTTGTTCTCAATGTACTTCTTCACAAAAACACTAGCAGTTGTTTGGCTAAGGTGGCACATTAGAATGTTATAAATATAGTAGTGGAATCTTGGGTGTTGGCCAAATTAGTTATCATGGTAGTGCAACAAGTGCAAAGAATATTCATGCATCTCAACTTTTGTAAGTCTTGGTTGCATGATCATGGCAATGCCTGTAGGGAAGAGTGTGGGGAATGCCATGGCAAAGAGGCCTACGGTGTTGTATTCATTCATAGCTGTTAAAGATATTGGAGGCCAATCAATAGAGCTTGTTGAATTTGAATGGGTCAAGTGCAAATAATCACAAATGTGCTCAAGTTCAGTACATGAATTTGGGAGTATTGGAACGAAAGAAGAGGGTTGGATTTCTAATGGAGGTAGCATGCCATCAGTATCATAAGTAGAATCCGTAGTGGTTTAATGGGGTTCAAAAGAGGAGGTGGTTACATTATGGAGAAGAGAAGAAATATCTATAGGGTGATTTGGTAGTGCAGAAATTGCAGATGAACTGAATTGAACATCACTGTAGTAAGGGTCATTTTTTATTTTGTATTCAAGTGCTGCTACCTGAACACCATAGAAACAAACATCAAAAGTTGTCTTCTATAATATATGCATAGTGCCTAGTCCTCTCAAAGTTGTATCATATTTCAAGGAACCTATTTGGGAAACCCTGTCCTTGATTAAACTCATTAGATCTACCTGATTAACATGTAGAATACAAAGCTTTTTGAGGTTTGGAAATGTGTCTACTATTATTTTTAGGTCACTATCTAACTCATAATCCATTTCATAATCCATTCGAATGCAATCAATAATGTCTATGACAAATTTGGACATCTCAATATGATGAAGTTGTATCATGTTCTTTTGACAATAAAAATAGGATGAAATAGTATTTGAGAATTCATTGAGATTGGTATGCAAAGAATTTTGCATGCTACTTGTTTCTTTTACTGAAGGATCTCCACATCTTACATAACTTCTTTTCACATTCAAGTAAAATGACAAATCACTGGATACAAACATAGAGTTGAACAATAAAGAGACCTTCGTAGTTCTTGACTGAAGTGCATTTTGTAGATTATCCTATGTTTTCATGTCAGTGTTGTCAGGTACCCCACCCAGAACAGTCTCAGACTTGAACCTTGGAATATCTGATATACCAACACTTTCGGAGAGCTCTGGACCATTATTATCAAGTTGATTATCTTGGTGCTTATCAAAATACTCCATTATATTCAAAAAAATTGAAGTCACTTTCAAAGCAGGATTTGTAAAATTAAACAATTTGTAATTGTCTTCATCTTGTATATTTTTCTGAAGAGGAAAACAACTATGATTGTTGCAGGCCCCTCCCCGTGAGTCATGGAAATCCAAATAAATCCATTCACTTGCAGATGTAGAATGCTCCTTTTGTTGATGGAGAAGCATTTTTGTAACAAATAAGGCTATAGGTTATTTTTTAGCATCATAAAACACGAGAATTGGTAATGACTTGTAGGTGTTGTCAATTAAGGTTAGCTTAGGTACAACTACTAGTTCATCAAAAGATCCATGTGATATTAGTTTGGACTCATCTGATTTTTCCCACAATACCCCCACCTCCAGAAGCTGAATTGGTCTACAATATGGGATACCCTCCGTCACTACTCCACTCAAACCTTGCTTAATGCAATCATGAGTTTTCCAATTTGGTTCATTGTTCATAAAGGAACTCAACCCATAAACATAATATGCCTTTCCCTCCCTTGATATATATTTGTTATCTTTCTCTGCATAAGTTATGCATCCTCTTAGTACCTAGACACATCCACCTAATATGACTCCTTCCAAAGACAGACAACCCCCAAAAGGGGTAAGCATGTCACAAGCAAAAATCCAACCTAGATGGGGAGGAGAACAACCTCTCATATTAACCACCCAAGCTAGACCACATTGACAAAATGTCTGTTAATAACATTCAACGACAAGGTACATATTGTGCAAATTTGGAAATAGCTCAAGCGACTGAAAGATCCTTATAGTCTGCAAATGGGAAAATCTTGGAAATGATCAGGGTATGGTTGAAGACACCTTTTACAGTACCTTAAAAACATGTATGACATAGAAAAATTTCCCTGCCATACCTAACACTCATCCTTTCAGCAAGATGTTGTTCGCACATGATATGCAATCCTTGTAGCAAAAACCCTCATGCACAAGCATTGTGCAAATTTTGTCGCGATAAAATACTCAGAATAAACCCAAGCAAATGGGATAGAGGATGTATCAAAGAGATTTAGAACAGTTGGTGAAGGAGCGCACTGTTAAGGCACTTCGTAAGCAAAGGTCATCAGTTCTAGTCTCGCCGATACCATAAATCCAGCATGGTTTCTGCTAGTGCGGCTCAGGCCCGGTGCGATCCCCGGGTGACTTTGACAGTTTAGATGCCCCTGATTCGTGGCCTCTCAGCCACAGGGTAAGCGTGATTTTCAGGATTCACCCACTTATCAATAAAAAAAAAATGGGATAGAGGATGTATTTTCTTACACAACATAAAACCCACTAAAAAATGTGTTTCAATAACATTCATGCAGAAGGTATATATTCTGCACATTTGGAATCAGCTCCTCTCGATTTTCACCTTAGAATCCCTTCGTTCCCCACATACCTTGTCCCTTTTACTGAGAAACAACTAAATTAACACTGGCTATTTCCTCATCAATTTGCATGTAAGTTCATACCCTGCAAGAATACAGTGTGCTAGTGCTAGGGTTAGTTTTATCAATAACAAAGGGGAAAAGCATATGGGTCATCTAATTGTATGACTTTTTGGTTTCTGAGGATTCATTGCAGATGCCATCCAAATTTCTATCGGACTATGATTTGCAGTCAGCAGGTACATGGGAGAGAGAGACAATCATGGCGTCAAAGCAACCTTGCCAGCTTATCTAGAAAAAATAAAAATTGGTAATTCTAGAGGTCACTTAGAGGGATTACTGCTACTTCCAAAGCGTATAACTAATCATGTTATGACAATATAGCTTAGCTGATTTTACCCTAGTATGAATGTGCATGCCCTCCACTATTTGCCGCCCTCGAGCCACATATCCAAAACGATAAAAACAAGATTTTGAATCCGCTGCTAGACAACAAACCATATCTAGTGTGAAATTGGTAATTTGATCTTGGAATTGGTGACTTATAGAAATCCTAAAGATCAGGAAGTATCAAAACCTGAATGCCTGGGGCTGAGAGGACTTGGCTAATCGGACTATGATTTGCAGTTAGTAGGTACATGGGTGAGAGAGACAATCATGGCGTCAAAGCAACCTCGCCAGCTTATCCAGAAAAAAATAAAAATTGGTAATTCTAGAGGTCACTTAGCGGGATTATTGCTACTTCCAAAGTGTATAACTGATCATGTTATGACAATCTAGCTTAGCTGATTTTACTCTGGTATGAATATGCATGTCGTCCACTATTTCCCGCCCTCGAGCCACATATTCAAAACGATACAAACGAGATTTTGATTCTGTTGCTAAAAAACAAACCATATCTAGTGTGCTATTAGTCATTTGATCTTGGATTTGGTGACTTACAGAAATCCTGAAGATCAGGAAGTATAAAAACCTGAATGCATGGGGCTGAGAGGACTTGGCTAGATAATCCCAGGGGAGCCCAAGTACTATTTACCATAGCTCTTTTGTAGCATCCAGGGATATAGAAACTGCGATGATATTTAATATTTTTTGGACAGCTAGAAAGGAAATAAAAAACACCACTCCATTAATTATCATTAAGCCAAGCAAGAACTTAATACAACCAGGAAAATGGGTTACACTGGTACTTGCAAGGCTTACAGATTCGAGGCAGAAAACTGATTTAACCTGTACCTTCCATAAAAAAACCCACAACAAAACCCTGGACTGAGATTATAACGGTGTAAGCAAAATGAGAAAGAATGGGATCAAAAAAGCCAGCCTTGAGAGCACTAACCACTGAACCTTGAACAAAACAACCACGGAACTCTGAGCACCTGAACGAACAACTTCTGAACAAAACAACTGAGCTGTAAAAAGGGTATAGCAGAATCGAGTTGTAAACATGCTATAATATACAGGGTATAACAGAATAGAATAGGTATAGTAGAATAGTGAATCAGCATTGAATAACTGAGAGCTAAATTCATTGTTATGGAAGCAAGGCAGGTCGTGCACAATAGAGTGCACAGCAGAAACCGGAAGCATTATGGCAATAGGTCGTGGAAGAGCAGTGGAAGAGCAAAAAGCGCAGAGCAGGAGGAGCAGAAATCGGAAAGTAGTTTTGGTGAGGGAGGAATAGTTCGAGATATTTAACCTGAACATATGTCAATCAGATCATATAAACATATGCTAGATGTCAATTAAACTAGATGCCAGTTTGACACCAGATGTTAATCAAAGAATCAAAAAGTAGACTACTAAACTCATTCAAAATAAGGTCTATCAACCTGATTATGTTATTATTATTTAAGTTAAGTTATGAATAAATTTAATTATAATAATTTAATTTAAAATTATATATTTTATTATAGGCATTTGATGATCATTTAAAGAGCGTGGCTTTTGGATACATTAATGTCTAATTATGAAATAAGATATAATTTTTTTCATCTGGTTCTGGAGTATGTGTGACTCTTTTTGGTTAATAAATATCTTTTTATTTCCCTGTTAAATTTAATCCAGTGGACTTTCTTAAATAATAATATATTGTTAATATTATATATATGTGACTTTCTTAAAAATAAATTAATAAAATTTTAAAACTATTTATAATATTATTAATTTAATAAATTGATATATTATCTTTTTATCCTTTTGTAATTCATATGACATATTTTATAATTTATCGGATTTTTAACTATTTCCAACTTTAGTAATAAATTAAAAATTGGATAAAATTATGGGATTTTTGACTATTTAGTTTTAGATTCCATATTTTATATATAGGATAGCATATTTAGTATATATTGGTAGTTATTTCATAGTACGTTTACAAAAAAAATTATTTTATTAAGTGTTTTGGGCCAGTTCAATTTTTTCCTATATTTAAGATGTAATATAACAATTATTTAAGTTATTTTTTTTTTTTTAATTTATAAATATATATATATTTTTATTAATTAATTAGTAAAGAGTTTTTAATAAAAATTAAAGATTTTTTAGTAAATTTTAATTTAATTTATTAGAGTGAAAATCATAATTCAATATAATTATCAAATTATGACATTGCATCATTATCACTATGGTGAATTCAAAATTGTGACATATATAGTCGAATGTGTCACACATATAGAGGATGATATATACATTAGATATATAGGTGTAAACAAATTCTGATTAACATGTTTGTTATTGAGGAGTCTTGCTAACCTAAAAAACTTTAACATGATTTTATATTTGGATTCATCTTTTGATATCCTTCTTTTTCTATTGGAAAAATATATTGAGGGAAAGTTCTCCATGGCTCTAGTTAACATATCTTTAAATCATAGAAGTAAAAGGCCATATTTTTCTTATACATTTTGTCAAGTATTTGTTATGCGTCCCTCAATTTATTGCATTTGACATACATTTTCACAAATTTCATGCCCATAAATGCATTCAAGTCTTGATTGTTGAATAGTACGCAATCATGGACTATTTTTTTCTTTTGTGAAACCTTCTTAAATGAACATACTTGTGTTATAAATTGTCCATAACACAACACCTCATTCATGCATTATGTTGAAAAACTTGCTAGATTTCTCTGAGGAATTAGCTTTTGTGTCATGTTTCCAACCTATGTAGGCTTTGTATTAAAACATGGGCTTTGATAACACTTGTAACATCCCCTAATCACCTAATTAGGGAAATTACATTACCACCGACATTGATGACATAATTATAAATGACACATATACATAACACAACATAATAACATGCAATAAAAACCATAAAATGTAAAATCAATAAACTGGTAAAGTAAACCATGGGCATAAACAAAATAGGTTTTACACATGTATCTGTTAAAATATTTTAATTGGATGCAGACCACAAATGTACTACCTAACCGTAGAAATGATCCTCTAGCTCACTCAACAGTAAGTCACCCCTGAGCTAGTGTCATGATTCTACTATGGTAACAACTCCTCAAGTGGGGTATATATCTAGTACCAACTACAAACGGGGCCAAAGTACCAAACCTAGTAGCCTCCAACCAATAGGCTCACATCCCCCATCAACTCTAGACGCAAGTAATGCACCCCCTTCTCTACACTCACAATTTCTCGGGTTGTGCCACTACATCCATGGCGCCCAACTCAAGTCATCTAACAATGTCTTAAAGCCTCGTGGCTTCCAGGAGTTGTTGTTTCCCTCAAGCGACTCCAGGTACCC
>APFE030310212.1:0-27402 GCA_000404065.3 Pinus taeda
TAATATATAAATACTAGCCATAAGTTAAGATCCATTGTACCTTATAAATTAAAATATTGATTTTGTAACCATATTTAAATTTAATTAAGAAACACATAAAAACTTTGATACTTACAATAAACTTACAATATAATAATATTTTTAACCATGATATTCACCCCACTTTACCATAAATATTATTAGTAAATAGACTTTGTTACAATACCATGGGCTAATACCATGACTGGTCAATACCAAATGCCCAAGAACCATCTCTCATTTCACAATCAAAATATTTTATAAACATTTTATTTGAATTTAATTTTATAAAAAAATTTAAATTAAATCTAAAAGTAAAAAGATTATAATTACTTTTGAGATTTATCTAAACTCTTCATCGCATTCAAATATATAAGATATAAACAGTAGATAAAAATTAAGATCCATTTTACCATATAAATAAAATAATAATTTTGTAAACACATTTAAATTTCACCATTAAGCACATAAAAACTTAAATACTTAGAATCTGACAAGATTTTTAACCATGGATATTCACCCCAACTTTACCATGGATATTATGCACTTGTAAATAGGCTTTGCTACAATACTATGAGCTCCAATCCAATATGGGAGAATTTTTGTTTTGTTTTGTTTGTTAATATGTTCAATTATATGTTGACTAAATTAAATAATAATAAGAAATTAAAAGTAATATAAAGTTCAATATGGAGGAGATGTGATAATCTCCTTAAAAAATTAAAAGTAATAAAATATAATTTGTTACATTGTAATTTTGTTTATATATATATATATGTATTTTATGTAAAGGAAAATCATAATACACATATCACATTAAAATATATAATAGATAAATACTAGCCATAAGTTAAGATCCATTGTACCTTATAAATTAAAATATTGATTCTGTAACCATATTTAAATTTAATTAAGAAACACATAAAAACTTTAATACTTACAATAAACTTATAATATAATAATATTTTTAACCATGATATTCACCCCACTTTACCATAAATATTATTAGTAAATAGACTTTGTTACAATACCATGGGCTAATACCATGACTGGTCAATACCAAATGCCCAAGAACCATCTCTCATTTCACAATCAAAATATTTTATAAACATTTTATTTGAATTTAATTTTATAAAAAAATTTAAATTAAATCTAAAAGTAAAAAGATTATAATTACTTTTGAGATTTATCTAAACTCTTCATCGCATTCAAATATATAAGATATAAACAGTAAATAAAAATTAAGATCCATTTTACCATATAAATAAAATAATAATTTTGTAACCACATTTAAATTTCATCATTAAGCACATAAAAACTTAAATACTTAGAATATGACAAGATTTTTAACCATGGATATTCACCCCAACTTTACCATGGATATTATGCACTTGTAAATAGGCTTTGTGTGACGACCAAATAATTATGTAAATAAACTCTGTCTTTTTTTTACCATTATAGGAAAATGTAAAAAAAAAAAACAGAGATTATTACTTCTTTATCATGGTGAAAAACTTTGGGAATTCCAAACTGGAACTGAATTAATTGAATTACCTATGGTAATCTTGATAAGGGAATCATTGTTTAATTTCTGCTGAATGGATTTTCTTTAAACACATATGTGTTAATATGTAAGAAACAGTTATCAAGAAAGGCAGAAAAAAAAAAAAAAAACCGTAACTGTTCTTTTCCCTATCTTTGAGATAAAAAGATGGAAGAGGGGAGACCCGGGGCTGTTAAGGAACAGGCGGGGAAAAAGAATCAGAAAAAGGAAGTGGTGCTTGAGTCTGGTGAGGACCAGAAAGAACAGGCGCAGAAAGTGCGCAACACTTGTTGAGGCAGTGGCCTGACAAGTGAAGCTTGGGGGGAGATTAGTCTGTATCGACTAATCTCGCGGCTGGGTGGAAAACAAGCAAACAGGAGTGATCTCCTTAACACAGAAAAATCCAGACAACCTTCGAAGAACAGGTACGCATCGCTGTTATAATTTTAATTACAAAAGAATTGACAAATTTACAGTATAAATAACTGTGGTAATTAATGAAGTAATTGTCATCATGGAATCAATTTACTGTTCAGAGTGCCGAGTTAGATTTAATGCACAGTCTAAGTCTGAAGGGCGCTGGCAATTAGTTGGCCAGATACCTGAATCTTAGCATTTAGATAATTAAAAGAAGGTTCATATATTCAGAACAGAGTTATAAAGAAAATTATTCACTTAGTCAGTAATCAGAACCTCGGAAAGTTTGGGTAGGCAGTTGCCATACCTGGTCTTCCCTCAGGTATAGATCATGATTACACAATTATTGTAGCGTTAAACTGAAAGGTTTCTTATTCGGCGTAGAATATACAATGAACAAACTTCATAAAATAGCCAAAACCATACCAGGTTCGAGGCGAGACGAGAATGCTCCCTCAAAATCCACGACAAGATAAACTTCTCAGGAATTTTCACGGTAAATCCGTTTTCATGCTTTATTATCACCACAGAAGTATTGCAATGTACAGTACTACAGTAATACAAATAAATGATTAAAATCCGATATGGGTTATCTCAGCTATTAGAACAGAATCGCCATGAAAAGAAGGTCGGCATCTTATATGAATTTGAGAACAACTCATACAAATCCTAAGACATTTCATATAAAAACCATATCAGAATTGTTTACAATAAATTCGAAATATGGAAACCCCTGATGAGCAGTCGAAATAACATCATTTCGAACACAGCCAGAAAGACATCGAATCAGTCATTTAAAGGAAAACTATTTCAGATTATATATATAATACCCGAGACTAACACAAATACACTTAACAGATGGCCGACCATAAAAATCTACAGACATCCCTATATAATATACATGTATAACCGAGAAGGGAATTTGTGGGTATTCATTCAGAATAATAATTTTCTATTGCAAGAAAAGATAGAAACAAACGGGAACCCTGAGAATGAAACCCTTACAGATTAGATCCTATATACTATTCCAGTAAAATAAAGTGTGAAATATGTAAACCGAAAAGCTTATAAATACGCAGAGACGAGCTGCCGCGGCATGCATTACACTGTTCTTAAATACAAGAGAAAATATTTGTATAAATAACTAGTCTTCGTCATTAACTGTTCCAGGAAGCCGAATCGAATCCAGGGATTCGCGGCAATACCTCAGCTTTTACAATAAGAAAACCTACAATATTAAATTACAAAAAAAAATAGCCTCATCCTCGGGAAAGAAGATCTAAGGGTGATAACCCCTGGTTGGAAGCCAATAACAGTAACGGCCAGACCCCTCATCGACAGAGAATTCGAAGAATAAACAAACCATCCATGGAATCGCAATCCCTGGCCAGACAAAGGTAAAGTATTAAAACATTCGGCGTGGAAACGCAGTCACTTCTCTCTGAGGACGGAGGGCTTACCTCTTGTGATGACAGCGGGAGTAGCTTACGGAATGCACAGCCTCGCTACCTCACCAGGAACCGATTCCTATTTCCATCACACAAGCAAATCGATTAGAAGCCAAGTTTTCATCAAGAGTTATAACCAGAAGAAATAACAAGAAAGTAAATAGTAAATAGCACACGTTCACCTGATAAACGATGCGCGGACTGAGGACTGGTTCAGAAATTCATTGTTACCCAGATGCATTTGCAGGTTGAACGGCCAAAGCATCAGGCCAAGTTTTTCAGCGGCCGCGCGAATGGAAACCCGGAGCAGCCTCTCGGCGGAAGAAGCAAATGGAAGCCCTAGCCGAGACAGGGGAATAAAACCCCAATGAATATCAGGAAAGTGCGGGAATGAACCTCCGCCGTGGATCGCCATCGGCATCCCGAGGCCTGGACTAAACCCAAGGATAATCAATGCTAGAGCTATCCTCGCGAACCGTGGCAAGATCGATGGACAACATTCTCAGAAAAGGGCCACCTGGCGTAGATCAAGATACACTTGGAACGTGGTTTATATCTTCCGTATGATCAAATCCGGATAGTGTAAGAGTCAATTAATACCATAGTCTAACATTGCAGATGGGGGGACGCGGGTTATTAAACACACATTAAACATAGGTTTTGTAATTAATATATAATGCGAAAGTTTATGTCAAAACTTGGCTGAGGTAACGAATATATTCCATATACATAATAAATCAATTAAAAAAAAAAAAAATTACTGTGGAATATTTGATTATATTTTCGTTTATTCATATGGAGGGATATGACATATGGTATCAGAGCCCAGTTACAAAACTGAGGCCTTTGGGCAAAAATTTATATAAACATACATATTTCCTTTTTGGTAGTTCCCGAAATTTCCTTATCATTTTTTTATGTTGATATGTACAGGATGAGGAGAACCGACAACACCACTCGACGGCCGGATATGCCTGGACTGGAAGGTAATCCGGAGTTATGGGTTCAACTTGGGGAGGAGGCCAGAATTACAAATCAGGCTATCCTAGAAACTGTACAAGAGTTAAAGAATGAAATGGCAAGACTGCGGGAAGACAATGCCAGGCTAACTATGGAGCAGGAGAGGATATTGAAAAGCTTATCTGAACGACAGAATCAAGTACCAGTTAATCCTAGTATGGAACAGCAACGAATGTCGGAGGAACAGAATCACCATATACCCCCTGGAGGTTCGGAGGAACAAGAGGAACGTTCTGACAATGTATATGAACAGCAAACTTCGAAGAGACAAAGAATGGAGCTGCAAGGGGAATTTCGCAAAATTAAATCCCCGCACTTTGATGGAGAACAGGAGGAAGCAGCTGAAGCATGGTTGATGAACATGAACAAATATTTTCAACTCTACGAGTATGATCACAATCTTAAGGCCCGATTGGCTATCTTCAAACTGCAAGGAAAGGCCACCTTATGGTGGGAGGAGGTGAAGATAGTCAAAGGAGTTACTGAACAAACCATCACGTGGGATAATTTTCAAAGATATTTTAAGGAGAGATATCTAACGGAGCGGTTCTACGATGAAAAGGCAAAAGAATTCCATGATCTGCGTTTGGGGCAGCAGACTATGGATGAGTTCATCACTCGTTTCACTTCCCTGCTTCGATACGTCCCATATATAAGGGAAGAAAAGGCAAAAGTACAACGATTTGTAAGTAGTTTACCACCCTACATGCGAGAAAGAATTGAATTTGACAATCCCAAATCAATGGATGAAGTGATTCGAAAGGCCAGAATTTGTTACCAGCAAAGCAGACAAAAGGGAGAAGCGGTTGGCAAGAAATGGAGTGATAGGAAGGGCTTTAAGCCAATGGAAAACAACAAAGGAAATCACAATAGTGGAGGTAAAGGGAACAGCAAAAGTCCCCACAACAGAATTCCAGACCGAACTACATCCAAATTTAGGCCTAACAATGAAGCTAAAAGCAATGGACAGCAGATACGCTTGGACAGTGAAGGGGTCACTAGACCTCCGGTGCAATGTTGGGGCTGTGGGGGACCCCACTACATCAAGAACTGTCCACAACGAAAAGGGACGGAACAGCTATCTCAGATTCAGGAAGCCTCAACAGTCGGTGAAGTGGGACGCAGTATACCAAGGATTAATGCAGCATTAGAGGACTGCCAGGCGGAATACCAGCCCACTATGGTCGAATTCGAAGGTAATATCTCAAACCTTACTGTATCTATTTTAATTGACCCTGGGGCTACACTGAGTTATGTAAGCCCAAAAGTAGTAGAACGTTGTAAATTACAATCCACTAAATTCAAGAATCCATGGCTGGTGCAATTAGCCACGGGGGCCAAAAGACGAGTGGGAGCTAAAATAAAGGATTGTTCCTTTACTATAGCCGGACAGCCAGTAATGGCAGATTTAAATGTGCTTCCCCTTGGTTCCTATGATATTCTCATAGGAATGGATTGGCTGGAAAAGCGCTGGTCTCTAGTGGACTGTAAGACCAAGATTATTTATTTTAAAGACTCCCTGGGAAATAAAAAAGAGATGCAAGGGATTAAAAGACCAACACAAGTGCGACCAATAACAGCCAATCAACTTGCAAAATGTATTCGAAAAGGATGCCAAATCTATGCTGTTCAGGTGGGTTATGCGGATTCTAAAGATAAAACAGCCATCCTAAATAACATTCCTGTAATTCAGGAATTCACAGATGTATTTCCAGAAGAAATCCCTGGGCTGCCCCCAAAAAGGAACATAGATTTCACTATTGAATTGGTTCCCGGTGCAGCACCAGTATCTCGTGCACCATATAGAATGAGCGTACCCGAATTGACAGAATTGAAAATGCAACCGCAAGAATTGTTGGACAAGAATTACATACGTCCTAGTGTGTCTCCGTGGGGAGCCCCAGTGCTGTTTGTAAAGAAGAAGGATGGAACCTTCCGGATGTGCATCGATTACCGTCAATTAAATAAATTAACCATTAAGAATAAGTATCCTTTACCGCGGATTGACGAATTATTTGATCAAGTGAAGGGTGCGACGGTATTTTCAAAAATTGACCTGCGATCTGGTTATCATCAGATCCGAATTAAGGAGGAGGACATCGCGAAAACAGCTTTTAGAACTAGATACGGCCACTATGAATTCGTGGTATTGCCTTTCGGCCTTACCAATGCTCCTGCAACTTTCATGTGTTTAATGAACAACATTTTTCATCAATATTTGGATAGATTTGTACTGATATTTATTGATGATATACTGGTATATTCTCGCACGGTGGAGGAGCATCAAGAACATCTCAGAAAGGTGCTACAGACCCTTCGGGAGCATCAACTATATGCAAAATTTAGTAAGTGTGACTTCTTCAAAGAAGAAATCCAATACTTGGGTCATGTGATTAGTAAGGAAGGAATTGCTGTTGATCCAGAGAAAATAAAGGCCATAATGGACTGGCCTGTACCAAAGGATGTGGCAGATATTCGATCATTTATGGGTCTGGCTGGTTATTATAGAAGATTTGTAGAAGGATTTTCGAAGGTTGCTTTCCCCATCACCTCATTGCAGAAAAAAGGGAAAGCATTTCAGTGGACCCCAAACTGCCAACAGAGTTTTGAACAATTGAAACATCTACTCACCACAACTCCTATTTTAAGAATAGCTGATCCTGATAAAGATTACGTAGTATGTACAGATGCAAGCAAAGAAGGAGTCGGTGGAGTGTTAATGCAAGAAGGTAGGGTAGTTGCCTACGAATCTCGAAAATTGAAGGAGCATGAACAGAAATATTCTGCTTATGATTTAGAATTGACCGCTGTCATCCACGCCTTGAAAATGTGGAGACATTATCTAGTGGGCAGAAAGTTTTTACTGCTCACTGATCACCATAGTTTGACTAATTATTTCAGTCAACCCACCCTAAACGCACGACAAGCACAATGGGTGGACTTTCTAAGCGGTTTTGACTTTGAGATAAAACATTTACAAGGGAAAGAAAACCGAGTAGCGGATGCCTTAAGCCGGAAAGTGCAACAGTTGTATGAAGTCTCTGTTAGTGAGTGGAAGAGCCTCGTTTTGGAAATGGTTAAAGAAGCTTCAAGGCAGGATGTTAATTATCAACAGTTAAAACTGCAACTACAGCAATCTGCTGGCTTGACAGACCAATCAGATTATAAGCTGAATGAAGATGGAATGATACATTTTAAACAAAGGCTATATGTACCTAGTCAAGACAAAATTAAAAATCTTATTATGGATGAATTCCATGTCAGTCATTATGCAGGACATCCAGGATATCAGAAAATGATTACCGCCATTCGAAAGGAGTACTTTTGGCCAGGAATGAAGAAGGACATTGCTGAGTATTTAGCACGATGCTTGGAATGTCAGCAAATTAAAGCTGAGCACCAGCACCCAGCAGGACTGTTACAACCTTTACCAATTCCAGAATGGAAGTGGGAAATTATTTCCATGGATTTCATCACAGGGTTACCTAAGACAAAAAAGGGCAATGATTCTATTATGGTGATAGTGGATAAACTAAGTAAGGCTGCACATTTCATACCGGTTCAATCCACGTACAGAGCTCCACAAATTGCTCACGTCTTTATGCAAAACGTGTTCAGGCTTCATGGGCTGCCAAAAGTGATAATTTCCGATCGCGATGTGAAATTCACATCAGCATTCTGGAGAACACTGTTCGCCGATTTAGGAACTCAATTAAATTTCAGCACAGCATACCACCCCCAGACCGATGGACAAACTGAACGAGTTAATCAAGTGGTGGAAGACATGCTACGGGCATTCGTGATGCAGCAACCCACGTTGTGGGAAGAATATTTACATCTGGTAGAATTCGCATATAATAATGGATATCATACCTCTACACAAATGAGCCCCTTTGAGGTTATGTACGGTCGAAAATGCCGAACACCTACTAATTGGGGAGGACCTGAAGATAAACTGAACTTGGGGCCTGAGATGCTTAAAGAAATGGAAGAAATGGTGAAAAAGGTGCGTATGAATTTGAAGGCTGCTCAAGACAGGCAGAAAAATTTCGTTGATCGAAAGAGAAGATTTAAGGAATATCAGGTTGGTGATCATGTATATATCAGAATTCAAACAAAAAGGAGTACCTTACAATGGAGCGGATGTGCCAAATTGGCACCCCGATATTGTGGACCCTTCCAGATCCTGGCAAGGATTGGCCCAGTGGCATATCAGCTCGCTTTGCCCAGCCACATTCGAGTCCACAACGTATTCCATGTTTCAATACTCAAGAAATATGTTTATGATCCTAGGCATGTTATTCAATGGCAAGATATCCAGGTAATAGCTAATGCTGTAGAAAAACTGTTGAAATTGTTATCAGAAGGAAAAACTAATTCAAAATCGTGCAATGCAGGTCGAACCGGAAGGAGAGGTTCTAGTCGAACCTCTGAACATCCTCGACCGGAGAGAAGTGCAGCTGCGAAAACGAGTTATTACCCAAGTTAAGGTCCAGTGGCGACACTATGGACCCGAGGAAGCTACCTGGGAGGACGAAGAACTGATGAGGAGATCTTATCCAGCACTGTTCGTGGCTGAAAGACACCGGGACGGTGTCCAATCTTAGGGGGAGGAGATGTGACGACCAAATAATTATGTAAATAAACTCTCTATCTTTTTTTTACCATTATAGGAAAAATGTAAAAAAAACAGAGATTATTACTTCTTTATCATGGTGAAAAACTTTGTGAATTCCAAACTGGAACTGAATTAATTGAATTGCCTATGGTAATCTTGATAAGGGAGTCATTGTTTAATTTCTGCTGAATGGATTTTCTTTAAACACATATGTGTTAATATGTAAGAAACAGTTATCAAGAAAGGCAGAATAAACCCTAACTGTTTCTTTTCCCTATCCTTGGATAAAGAATGGAAAAAGGGAGACCCGGGCTGTTAAGGAACAGGCGGGGAAAAAGAAACAGAGGAGAAAGGGAAAGTGGTGCTTGCGTCTGGTGATGACCAGAGAGCACAGGCGCAGAAAGTGCGCGACATTTGTTGAGGCAGTGGCCTGGCAAGTGAAGCTTGGGGGGAGATTAGTCTGTATCGACTAATCTCGCGGTTGGGTGGAAAACAAGCATACAGGAGTGATTTCCTTAACACAGAAAAATCCTGACAACCTTCGAAGAACAGGTACGCATTGTTGTTATAATTTTAATTACAGAAGAATTGCCAAGTTTTACAGTATACATAACTGTGGTAGTTAATGAAGTAATTGTCATCATGGAGTCAATTTACTGTTCAGAGTGCCGAGTTAGATTTAATGCACAGTCTAAGTGTGTAGGGCGCTGGCGGTTAGTTGGCCAGATACCTGAATCTTAGCATTTAGATAATTAAAAGAAGGTTCATATATTCAGAACAGAGTTATAAAGAAAATTATTCACTTAGTCAGTAATCAGAACCTCGGGAAGTTTGGGTAGGCAGTTGCCGTACCTGGTCTTCCCTCAGGTATAGATCATGATTACACAATTATTGTAGCGTTAAACTGAAAGGTTTCTTATTCGGCGTAGAATATACAATGAAAAAACTTCATAAAATAGCCAAAACCATACCAGGTTCGAGGTGAGACGAGAATGCTCCCTCAAAATCCACGACAAGATAAACTTCTCAGGAATTTTCACGGTAAATCCGTTTTCATGCTTTATTATCACCACAGAAGTATTGCAATGTGTAGTACTACAGTAATACAAATAAATGATTAAAATCCGATATGGGTTATCTTAGCTATTAGAACAGAATCGCCATGAAAAGAAGGTCGGCATCTTATATGAATTTGAGAACAACTCATACAAATCCTAAGACATTTCATATAAAAACCATATCGGAATTGTTTACAATAAATTCGAAATATGGAAACCCCTGATGAGCAGTCGAAATAACATCATTTCGAACACAGCCAGAAAGACATCGAATCAGTCATTTAAAGGAAAACTATTTCGGATTATATATATAATACCCGAGACTAACACAAATACACTTAACATATGGCCGACCATAAAAATCTACAGACATCCCTATATATTGATACAATAAATATACATGTATAACCGAGAAGGGAATTTGTGGGTATTCATTCAGAATAATAATTTTCTATTGCAAGAAAAGATAGAAACAAACGGGAACCCTGAGAATGAAACCCTTATAGATTAAATCCTATATACTATTCCAGTAAGATAAAGTATGAAATATGTAAACCGAAAAGCTTATAAATACGCAGAGACGAGCTGCCGCGGCATGCATTACACTGTTCTTAAATACAAGAGAAAATATTTGTATAAATAACCAGTCTTCGTCATTAACTGTTCCAGGAAGCCGAATCGAATCCAGGGATTCGCGGCAATACCTCAGCTTTTACAATAAGAAAACCTACATTATTAAATTACAAAAAAAATAGCCTCATCCTCAGGAAAGAAGATGTAAGGGTGATAACCCATGGTTGGAAGCCGATAACAGTAACGGCCAGACCCCTCATCGACAGAGAAGTCGAAGAATAAACAAACCATCCATGGAATCGCAATCCCTGGCCAGACAAAGGTAAAGTATTAAAACATTCGGCGTGGAAACGCAGTCACTTCTCTCTGAGGACGGAGGGCTTACCTCTTGTGATGACAGTGGGAGTAGCTTACGGAATGCACAGCCTCGCTACCTCACCAGGAACCGATTCCTATTTCCATCACACAAGCAAATCGATTAGATGCCAAGTTTTCATCAAGAGTTATAACCAGAAGAAATAACAAGAAAATAAATAGTAAATAGCACACGTTCACCTGATAAACGATGTGCGGACTGAGGACTGGTTCAGAAATTCATTGTTACCCAGATGCATTTGCAGGTTGAACGGCCGAAGCATCAGGCCAAGTTTTTCAGCGGCCGCGCGAATGGAAACCCGGAGCAGCCTCTCGGCGAAAGAAGCAAATGGAAGCCCTAGCCGAGACAGGGGAATAAAACCCCAATGAATATCAGGAAAGCGCGGGAATGAACCTCCGCCGTGGATCGCCATCGGCATCCCGAGGCCTGGACTAAACCCAAGGATAATCAATGCCAGAGCTATCCTCGCGAACCGTGGCAAGATCGATGGACAGCATTCTCAGAAAAGGGCCACCTGGCGTAGATCAAGATACACCTGGAACGCGGTTTATATCTTCCGTATGATCAAATCCGGATAGTGTAAGAGTCAATTAATACCATAGTCTAACATTGCAGATGGGGGGACGCGGGTTATTAAACACGCATTAAACATAGGTTTTGTAATTAATATATAATGCCAAAGTTTATGTCAAAACTTGGCTGAGGTAACGAATATATTCCATATACATAATAAATCAATTAAAAAAAAAAAATTTACTGTGGAATATTTGATTATATTTTCGTTTATTCATATGGAGGGATATGACATGATGCAAGCTAGCTCTTGGGATAATCTATTTAATGACAAGTTTGTCAAGAATATGGGAGCATTTATTGTGAAGATTCACATAGAAAGGGTTGAATACATAATGGAGATGAAGAAGAAATCTGTCCCATAGGCTATCTCTAGTCTTGGGGACATTAAAATAATTTCTTTCTTTCTTTCTTTCAGAAAATATTACATTGCCCAAATAGGTTGGTTGATCACAACTTTCCTTAAGGATAATATTACAAAAAAAGCCATCATCAAGTTCCAAATCTACCATCATTGAGCGCTCCTTTAACACCAAGAGTCTTATCTATTTTGACCAATCCTGAATCCTTTCTAGCATCCCTTTTAATAATACTCGAATCATTAAGGAAGCTTTAATAACTTCAACATGGAAGATGTCTATAATATTAGCCACTCTTAGAAACTTATTATCCATTAAATTACTTCTTAATCTATATCAGCACCTCCCTCCCAACCCAGTATTTTTTAGTGTTCCGTCCACACTTCTAGTTATATTAGTGTTGTCTTTTCTTTTCTAATATTTTCACATACTGTAAACTCCTTTACCAAAATAATAATAATAATAATAATAAATTTTAAATATTGAAGTATAAATCATATAGGATTGATTCGTTAATAGTATAATATATTATACATATCTTTATTTCCATATTTCAGTGAATCTTGTCCCCCTATATCTCTCTTTTTCTTTTTCTTTTCCTTCTAATTGTTTTATTATTCTTATTAAAAGTGCCCCATTTTTAATCCATTTATTACTAATTTTGGCTCTTTTATTCAATTATTTAATAATTTTCTTTTACCATTTAATACTGCATTTAATAATTTTGTATTCCTTTTACCAATTTATTTTGTTAGATAAAGATTATATGAATATTGTTCTTAGACATTTCCAATTCCTATTTTTAATTAATTTTGACTAGTTCATTCTACAATTTAATATTATTTTGAATTTTGAACAGTTAATTTATTAATTAAAATATTTTAAGACCATTACTCTTATTTCTTATTTATGGTTAGAACAACATTCACCCTCATCATTTGTTTTATTTCTAGTCCGTTAATTAAAATATTTTATGACCATTACTCTTATTTCTTATTAGTCCCTGCCCTTCGGGCTGGCAGGGACTATAGTAATCGGTTTTAACCGATAGCATTACTTCGACACAGAAATCCATAAACATATTTCAATTTAAACCAAAGTTTGCCAGTAAATTTTATTAAATTTTATATTTGCCGATACACGCATCCAATGGCAGGAAAGATCATCTTATTTGGCCTCATTACGAGGTATATGATCTCAAAAGTTAGGCAAATTTTCGGAAATCATTTGGCTAGTGGGTACAAGTTCGCGTGAGTAAAGTAATGCTATCTTTACGATAGCATTAGTTCGTTAACATTTAATGTTAATTGGCTTAATTGGCTAACATTAAGGATCGCCTAAGTTACGTTTGAGGACAAATGTTATCCTTATATGTTGCCATTCAACAAATATGTGGTGTAGGTGTCAATCTCCTGTCCTCTCTTCATTCCGCTGAAGCATTTAAATCGCTCCATCTCTGTGCTCTGGCCTGAATGCCAAATTCATACTTTCCATCCTTTCACTTCTCTGCTTCTTTTCTGAGCGAAATTCATACTTTCCATCCTTTCACTGCTCTGCTTCTTTTCTGAACCTTTCACTGCTCTGCTTCTTTTCTGAACCAGATTTAGAGGTCTCTCCATAGTGAAGATGGCGTTGTCGTTTCTTGGTTTTGGTCTTTTTGTTCTGAAACCAGTAGAAGACAATAGCGTCCCAAACTTGTCCGAACCCTTGCAGCTGAGCTCTGATTCTCAAACTTGTCCGAACCCTTGCAACTGAGCTCTGATTCTCTCTATTTCATATCTGGTACGGTTTGTCACCCGAGTTAAATACCAATTGCAAGATTTGGATCTGTACTGGTTTCGGATTCCATCTGGGCTTTGATTCCCGCCGGCTCCTCTCCTCATTCTCTGATGAGGTACCTGCACAAATTACAGTTAAGGCAGGTTCTGCTGGAGACAAGGTATTCTAGGTACTCTGGCAAACTTATTTTTCTGATTCTCATTGCAGATTTAGACTCAAAACTTATTTTTCCGATTATGGCTGCAAATTTCTTGGCCTTATTTTTTATCTGATTATCGCTGCAAATTTATCCGCTTGCACTAGTCAAGATGTTATAAGTTATTATGAACTAATACTCTGTGCATGTGCAAATATGGCATCAACGAGTCATTCCCAGGTGCCTATTGACTCTATGCAAAAAGGAAGGTATCCGAGGTACTCTGGAAAACGCCATTAAATCTAGAAACAAGCAAGAAATAGGATTTAGACGTATGAAATAGGATTTAGACGTATGAAACTTACATGGTGAACGGCTCGTCTTTCCTTTTGCAGGGATCAGTGGTGCTCATTTTACTGCTGCACCTGCTGTTTCTCCTGTGGCCGCCCCCATGTTCCGCCTTGTCTCTGGCACTGCAATACGGCCGCCACGATTCTTAAGCCTCCCGGACAAGCTGTGTTCGCAACCCAACGAGTCTAATCAGTTTGAAAGTGGTCTAAAGTGGACGGTTTGATCACAAAATTGCTATTTTTTTTTATCCAGATTGATAGCGAAAAAGCTAAGCTGCGCATTTTTTTATCAAGATTCATAGCAAAATAGACTAAACTCTTGATCAAAATTTATATCAAAGAGCTAGTTTGATTAAGAAAGGACTTCATTAAAATATATCGTATCATAATTATCTGGAAGAAAAAAACAGAGCTTCAGAGCTTAATTATCATGGCGGGATCGGGTACTCAGGGCAATGGGAGTGGGCGCGGGGACGGGGATGGGGAGCCTTTGTATTTATATAAATCCAAGCTTCCCGATATTGAAATCTCAAGCCATCTTCCTCTGCATGATTATTGCTTCGAGAAATTGGGGGAATTTGCAGAGAGGCCCTGCATTGTACAGGGATCTAATGGGAAAGTTTATTCCTATGGCGAAGTTGATTTGATTTCTCGCAGGGTCGGCTCTGGTTTGGCCAAGCTCGGCATCGGGCATGGAGATGTCGTTATGCTTTTGCTGCCCAATTGTCCAGAGTTCGCTTTCGTTTTCTTGGGTTCGTCTCGAATTGGCGCCAAGGAAAGTATTCACAAACAAGAAAAAGAATAACTGGTATTAATGCAAATCATGTGAATACCCGGCTCCAGATGCATAATAATTCGATGAAAGTTATGAAAAACATACCTGCCATCTCAAAATCATGCAAAATATAATCTATTGCCAATTCCAATGGCGTTGATGGAATGCTGAAGCATTCCATAAACAGTTAACCGCATTAGAGGCTGCGAATTTATGAAAAAATTATTAATTCTGAAATCAAGCTCTGAGTACTTACAATTCCTGAGATTTCAATTCTTCCAATGGCGAAACGAAATTAGCCACTGTTGAAGCAGCTTCAATGGCCAACACACGATTAGCAGAATCCACTGCTAACTCATATGAAGGTGCTGCAACAGATTCAGGGATTCGAGCACCGCTGTCGTACACACACGTCGTTAAATTCATTAATCAAATGACTGCTTATAGAAATAGTGCATCACCAGAGCAGGAGATACAGGAAATTAATTACGCTGAATACCTGGGGTCATATATGTTGAATACCGCATTGCTATAATCAGAATAGCAGGTGCGGAGGCTGTGTTTGTTGGCAAGTCACCCACCCTGCACCACTCTCCACTGTAAGGCCAGCGAACTGATGCTTCATGAGCCGCCCACCGATTCGATCTGAGGCCTCCAAAATGAGGAGGTCTTTGATTCCATTGTCTGCCAGAACCTTTGCAGACATGATTCCTACAATCCAAGTTACAGATGACAACGATAAGCATGTAAAATTTAAGAGATGATCCGATTCCACGCACAGACAAACTAAACACATACTGCATAGCGGAGGCATTTTTTCTGAACATGAGTACCAGCAGCAGCACCCCAACCGGCAGAGCAAGGCAGCGCTACGTGGCAGTTAGCATACTATTTGGCCTCACCTAAACATTGCAGTCTATCGTTTGGGCAGAGAGGGAGAGCGACGGAGACATGTGTCTACTTTTGAACCTAACTGCCTCTTCTTACCTACTAACCCAATGCACATAATATTATATTTTACATGTACCAATTAAAAAATAATATTATATTAAAAGATAATATTATATTTTCACTATTATTTTTCCCTATCATATTCTAATTACATTTCCTATTTAATCAAACGAGGACTTTTGGATCAGGTAGGTCAAAGTAGGGTAAATAAGTAAACACACAAAACCTTTTCTTAAATAAACTGTAATAACCTTTTGTAGTTTAGATGCCCCGGATGAGTTTATTTCACCTTGGAAGCACTCAATTAAACAAATTTCGCTCCGGAAAAATAATCAATTTGCCAGATTTCACCACGAAAACACTGAATTCTCTAAATTCTACCAATGAACCCAACGTCTTTCGCAAACAAGCCAATCAGACTCCATAACAGGCCTTTCTGCTAGTCTTTTTAAATGAACCGATATCAATGGCAAATAGTTTAGGGTTAGCAACACGATCTTCGCTCCAGAAACCCTACCTACAATTTTGTCATTTCTTTACAATAATTTAATCTCCTTTCCGCAACATCAGAAATATTTAGCGAATTTCATAGTGGTTTTCTTGTTCCTTCGCCAAAATCTCGACTTTTCAGCGATATTTTCGCTACTTTGTTGTTTTTTCCCCGTATCTTCATTATTTGGAGATTTCACTGCTATATTTCTGTTTCTTTCCCAATATCTCCGCTATTCGCAGATATTTAACTACTCGATGTTTTCGTGCCAATATATCCAATATTCAGCATTCCTTCCAGCTCTGTGACAAAAGACTCCATTGTTTAAAGAAAAAACATATGCGGAGCCGCATCAATATTCTTCAACTCAATTTCATTTCGTGAACGATTTTTACATACCTGCAAAAGAGTAGGACTCTAGGGACGCCTCAATTTGCCTTTTCTGCCCCAGACCGTTCGATCAGGAACGCGCACTACAGAGATTTTAGACCTGTATCTTATGTGGAGATTTGTGACGGGCAATTTGAGGTTTCTTCGCTGTGCAGAAGACTCTGAAGTCGACAAATTACAAGTAATTTTTTATAGCTGTGCATCTTTAGGTCACCGAGCACGCGGCTGCACGCGGACGCCACGAGCACAACACCTGGGGCAGATTTAAACAGATTCGGCATGCTTGCTCTGCTAATGAGGTCGGCTGACTAAATCTGTCAATGGTTCTTCGACTAAATCTGTCAATGGTTCAGGGCTGGGGCAGGGACTAGCTGCCCCGCAGCCCTTCTTGTTTATGGTTGGAACAGCATTCACCCTCATCATTTGTTTTCTTTCTAGTCCGTCATGATGAGTGGAGCATCTGCTTTCAAATTTCAAATTTTAAGTGTGATTTAATATTTAGTTTAATTTAGTTTAAATATGTTTTATTTGGACTTTAAATCTAATTACGTAACATTGGAGATTGGTTTTGTCTTAATTTAGATTTAGTTTATTTTTCTTTGGTTTTGTTTACGTTTTATCTTAGATTTATATAAGATGGTAAAACTTTTCATAACACATTTGTTAATAGGTGAAAAAAAAAGTTATTTGTTATTTCTCTTGTTAATGTAAAGTAACTCATCACTATTGTCTAAGAAAACCATATCAATTAAAATAATTTACTAATATTTTATAAAAAGTAGAATTTCATTTTTAAAAGGTTAAATTAATCTACTTATTTTGAAACATAGAATCTTAACGAATTAAAAATAATTTGAAATATTTCTATAAAATTAAAATATAAATTTTAGTTAATATTAATTATAACAAAACCAATAGTTTGAGGAGGATTGACATACACATTTTAGGATGAGCGGATGTAGAATGAAGACGGAGGATAGGATTTTGGGAGCTGGTGCAGGGGTCTGAGCCACGGCCAGGTAGGCCAAGGGCTTAAGGCTCTGCAAGCTAGAGCCCAGAGCAAAGCGATGGGGACGTTTTGGTATGAAGGAAGACAATGTGTCAATTGTCGAGGAAGGTGGCATGTAAAACTTTGACGAGGCCAACGAGGAGGCAACAGTGTGGCATCCTTTTTGGGGAGGATGTTTATACCCATCATTGTGCAAAAGATCAGTCTAGATGCTGGGGGTCAATGCGTTGGCGTTTCTTCCGGATCACTCGAAGTTTCTTATTCCATTCGCAGGCAGGATCAGACCGGGAGTAGTTCTCAGTATTTGTCTGTAGCAGGCCCAACCATGGTCAAATATAGTGAAGCAGTTGACTTGGATCCAAAACTAGAGGATATTTTATCGGTTTGGGGGAAATATCTAACCGCCCAAAATATTGAATGGTTTCTAGGGGCAGCTGGCAGTCAGGGAATAGAGAAGTCCTCACCGGGGGGGTTATGGAGCAGTAGGCCATCCAAGGTTTTGCTAGAGGAAAGCCTAGTTCTGGCTGGGTTAAACAACCAAGGAGAAAAGGGTTTTCAGGGGTTGGGCTCATAGGAGAAGGGCAACCAACATGCAGGAATCTTTCAGCCATCTCATGCAGGTAAGGGTAAACCCTATTCACCAGACTCTTTGTTGTTTGAAGGGCTTGAAGATAAGTTAATTTTGGATCTTTTCAAGGGTATAGACAAACGTAGGACTTAAATCAGACTTAGAGGTGGGCGAGGCTGGAAGATCGTCGACAGCCACTAGGGCCATCCCCGTAAAAGGATTAGTAAGCCCTAGCCAAGTTACAGAGTCGGGTGGCTTTAGATTTGGAGAAACTTTGGGAACCTACAAGGACCCTTCTGAATCTGAAAGTGAGAAATAGAAAGAGGGTGATAGTCTTCCTGAAGGGATAATTAAAGGTTCAGGCACAAGAAGTGGGGTCTCAATCGCCATCAGAAGACCACCCTTGGATAAGGCAGCGCATGATCTGCAAGAGGAAGCAATCATGAATGCCTCGAATGGCCATGACAGGGAGGAGAACTATGAGAAAAGGAAGACTGGGGAGAAACAAAAAAAGAAAAAGCTTATTAAGAAGAAAGATTTCGAAGCGAATCTAGTCCTAGGCACAGACGTGCAGATAGAAGAAGCTTTAGAAATGGTGGAATTTACCCTGGTAGGGAGAGCAAGAGGCAAGAAATACTCTACTCAATTCATACAAAGTTGGGGTGAACAACAATGGCAGACGTCCCCAGCCAAAAGTTTCAAGGCCTCGGCCCTAGTAAAAGGATGGTTTATGATTAAATTTGAGGATAAGGAAGCGACGGACTGGGTAATGGGAAGGAACTGCGATTTTGGCATTCATCTGGTGCTATTCAAAAGGACTCCGCTCTTCGATGCACTACGCAAGAGAACTGATGTATTCTCAATATGGGTTAGGGTATCGGGGCTAGCCCCTTTCCTCTCAGTGGATTCTATGTTCAAATCCATAGAGAACCTTCTTAGCACCTACATGGAAACAGATATGTCTTTTACTCAAAACTAGAAAAAATCTATGGCGCGGATTTTGGTCAGTTTAAACCCAAGAGGAGGTCTCGTGGAAAGCATTAAGCTTCAGTATAAAGACTATGTTTTTTAGCAGCCATTGGACTATGAATATCTTCCCTTCAGATGTCATAGGTGCCATGCTTATGGTCATTGGCTAGGGATTGTCCGATTGGAAACCGTCGCAGAAGAAATCCGAAGATAGTCGAGCAGAAAGGGGTAGAAGCAGAGCCGAAAAAGACTCGTGGGATAGAGGAGGTCCAAACAATAGAATTTATGGAGGTGGACATTAATCAAGAGGGGAGGTCTATGGGACAGGCTACAAAAGAGTCAATTGACAATGAGAACGTGACTGGAAACCCTCTTAGGGAAGGGAACCAGATCCAGGAATCCATTGAAGAGCCAGCTACTGCCATCAAAGGAGAACAAAAGGGTATCAAACTAGACTCAAGTATTCCATATTTGTCCCATTCAGAAATGAAAGATGTATGCTTGTCTTCTGGTTCTCATATCAATAATTGCATATTCGATGAACATTTCCATGTTGACAATAGCATAGTCGCTATCCCTTCAATAAATCTGAACTGTGATGATGTTCCTCCTAAGGTCGATATAAATGTCACCCCCTCTATTGCTTATCACTATAATTTATGATCCCTTGATAAAAAGCTGGCAAATTTTGAATCGGTTGGAGGCTTACGCTTATCCTCTCTTCAGAGTTTTAAAAGGAAGACTAGGGGTAGGAAGTCCAATTTGTCAAAAGCACAAGTGAAAGCAAAGTTTGATGTAGCTGATGGTAAATAGATGTCAATCCATGGGGCGCTTAGAGAATTGAATCCCAGTGAAAATGTAATAAAATGATTTGTTTATCTTGGAATTGCAGGGGTTTAGTCAGTAAACCCAAAAAACTGGCTCTCAAGGAATCGATAATGAGTTCAAATCCTGACCTCCTGTTACTGTAAGAAATGCTAGGAAAGAGGTTATTTGTGGAGACGGCCCTAAGCTCTTTACTCCCGGGATGGCAATTCTTTGCAGTAGATTCCATGGGCGACTCTGGAGGTTTAGCCATTGGTATCAGGGTAGGAAAGCTAAAAATCATCAATATTTGGGGATTGACTCATGCGATGGGGATGGAGTTTCAATCTCCTGATTTCGAATTCCCCTTGATGATCTTAAACATATACGGACCTTGTCAGGGGAGAGTAAGTTTTTGGACGGATCTTCTATCAAAATCAGTGTTGAAATCCCAAAATTTGATTATAGGAGGAGACTTAAATTTTTCTATGGAAGTGCCAAGGCCTGGGGTCCTTCGGCCAGAGAGGATCCGCTATCAGATTTCTTTTTGAATAGTCTCAGTTCTCACAATCTGATAGATGTATCCCTTATCAAGTTAAAGCCCACCTAGAGAAATAGACGAATAGGGGATGCAAGAATTGGAATAAGGTTGGATCATTTCCTTCTTTTTGAAGACTTGACCTCCAGAATTCCATTGTTTTGACAATGGGTGGGAGAGGCGGGAAATTCGAACCATTTCCCAATTTTCCTGGAGATCTCCAAACCCCCCATCAAACCAGCAGCTCCATTTAAATTCAATGCTTCTTGGTTACAAGATCATTCTTACAACAAGCTCTTCAGAGAGACCTGGAGATCCCCTAGGAGGAACTCTCCAGAAGATAGAAGCTTTCTATTCATGGAGAACTTAAAAATACTTAAGAAAGCAACTGTTGAATGGGCGAAGACTAGGAAGCAAAAACATAACGAGAAGCTAGGCCAAATTGATGTGGAACTTTGGGAGTTGGAGAGCATTGAGTCGGATGGATATGAAACATAGGAATCCAAAGACAAAATTTTCTTGCTCGAAAGGAAAAGGAGCCAAATCTTATTGGATAGAGAGGAGGAATGGAGGTTGAAGCGCAGGGCGATCTGGCTAAAGGCCAGAGATGAAAATACAAGATTCTTCCATAATTATGCAAAAGGGAGGAAAAACTCAAACACCATATGGAAGCTAAAAAATGCGGAAGGTAGTGGGGTCAGCACGTTTGAGGCGCTCCCGATTCTGGGGAGAAATCACTTCCAAAATTTGTATGCAGATCGAGAGATAACTATAGCAGAAGTAATTAGAAATGCCCAATGCTTTCCCCGTTATGTGGAGGAGGGAGAAGCGGAAGATTTAATGAGAGAAGTCTCAAAGGAGGAGATTGAAGGCATCATAAAATAAATGGCTAAAGAAAAGAGCCCGAGCCTGGATGGGTGGACCATAGAACTTTTTCAACACTTCTTTGATCAAATTGGTGTAGAACTAACAGAGGTGGTTGAAGATTCCAGGAGAAAAGGAGAAGTCTACCAGCCCTTCAATTCAACCTTCATCACACTCATACCTAAGAAGGAAGTTCAGGAGACCTTTGAAGATTTCAGACCAATATCGCTTTGCAACTGTATTTACAAAATTATTGCTAAAGTGATAGTTGTCCGGCTAAAGCCGATCCTATCAAGATGCAATTCTAATGACCAATTTGGGTTTTTGGACGGCTACCAGATCCATGAAGCTATAGGAATGGCGCAGGAAACAATTCATAGTGTCAAGTAGATGAACAGGAAAGAAGCAATAATAAAAATTGACTTGTCAAAAGCCTATGATAGAATCAACTAGACTTATCTAAGGCTGCTCCTTACGCAACTAGGCTTCAAAATGAACTTCATCAGCTGGATAATGGGATGTATCACTAATGTTAGCTTTGCGGTTCTCATAAATGGTGCAACTTCCCCTTTTTTCAAAGGGCAAAGAGGGCTAAGGCAAGGTTTTCCCCTGTCACCTTTACTTTTCCTGTTGGTTGCAGAAGGCTTGAGTCAGCTGATCCAGAAAGCAAAAAGGGAAGGTTGTGTAACATGTTTGAAAGTTGCAGTTAACTGTTTCATTTCCCACCTTATTTTTGTAGATGATATATTATTGTTTACTAATGGTAACATGAATGAAATCAAGGAACTCAAAAACATTCTTGATCTTTTCATGAAAGCGACAGGAATGCAAATAAATTACAGAAAATCCCAATTAATACTGGAAGGCTTTAATAGGCATGAGAAGAGATAGATTTCTTCAATTCTTCCTTTTGGTATGTGCAATCTGGAAAATCCTTTCAAGTACCTGGGTTTTTGGTTGAAGCCCAACGCATACAAGAAACATGAGTGGAACCGGTTGCCTGCTAAAATTGAAGCCAAAATCTTGCACTGGAGCTTCAACTGGCTCTCAAGGGTAGGTAGATTGACATTGATCAAATCTGTGTTATTAGCCATGCTGGTGTATTGGGCAGCTTTGACATGGGTTCCAAAAGGGATCCGAGAAAAGCTCAGAAGGATTTGTAGTAGATTTCTCTGGGCAGGCTCAAAAGAGGACTCTATGCTCCCTTGGGTTGCTTGGGAGAAAGTGGCAAGGCCAAAAGATTGGGGAGGATGGGGAATTAAAAATCTCTCTGATTTCAATCTCTCTTTGGCTGCCAAGTCCGAGTGGATAATCATCAAGAATGAAAACATGTGGATGAGAGTGGTGAAGCATAAGTACATAGACCCTATCCCTTTAGAAGAATGGATTCGGAACCCAATCAAGAAAGGAAGGAATGTCTCGGTGGTATGGAAAGCTATTGTAGAGGCTTTCAAGGTGATAGAACAAGGTTTGGCTTGGCAGATTGGCAACGGAGAAAATCTGAGGATAGAAAAGACCCATGGGTTGGATGCAATGAAAATTTCGCTCTCTCCTCGGGACTAATCAGACATCTCGAATTCAAAGGCATCTTATACTTAAACCAGGTAGAGAAAATTGGTGCTTCCACAATATTGGGTCAAGCATGGAAATCTGGAGAAGAACTAAATCTCAAACCCCACTGGTGGCAAGAGTGGAAGCTCTATATCCATGAACTGTCCAAATCAAACGTAAGGCTGTAAGACAGGCAGGATCAACTAGTGTGGGCTCATGCAAAAAATGGTTTTTACGCTCCAAAATTCGGGTATAAATTTCTAATGTCAAAAAAAGGTTGGGAAGAACCGGAGTGGTGGGGAAAGCATCATCGGAAACTGAAGTGCCCAGCAAAAGCCAAATTAATTTTTTGGTGCATTCTAAAAGGAAAGTTTCCACTTAGGACATCCTTCAGGCCAGGTATAAGCAAGAACCAGGGCAGTGTCCACTATGCAGATCCGAATCTGAATCAATAAATCATCTATTTTTAGGATTCCTAACTGTCAAAAAAGTGTGGGTGGAGGTTGGGAACCTCATCCAAAAACAAGTTGTATGGGAAGGGGAAAATATTTTGGAAGTTTGGGATGCATGGTGGCAACAGCATCCAGGAGGGAATCTACGGAATCTACCACCCATCATATGCTGGGGAATATGGATTACAAGGAATACATGCATATCTTTGGACAAGGAGACCCCCTTTGAATCAATCAGGATACAATGTACATTGATCTTTACAAATATACCTGAATCAGAGGAGGAAAGAAGACACAGGAAGATAAGAGATGAACAAATCAAGGAAGGTATTCCATGGGCCTTCTTTGATGGGGCTTCTCAGAACAATAAAGTCGGAGCAGGGTTGATTATCCACCTAAATAAAAATTAGACCTTAAAAGCTTCTATGGGGCTAGGAAATGGTACAGATAACTTTGCAGAAATGTCAACCTTAAAGCTGCTTCTTTGCTGGCTCATTCACAGGAACATCTTCACAGTTTAGATATTTGGGGATTCTTTAAATGTGATCATTTGGGTTAATGGTCAAAGTACATGCCAAAATTATATTATGAGACCTTTATTAGAAGAAATTCTGAATCTAAATCTTCCATTTAATGTGTTTTCTCTATGCCATATATACAGGGAACGAAACAATTCAGGAGACAAGCTTTCTAAGGAAGGTTTGCAAGCTTTCTAAGGAAGGTTTGCAGCAAGATCTAGGCAGTTGGAGTATAGCAGAAGAAGACAACAACTGATTCGTGTGTCAGATCAACCGCCTCATTCCTAGTTTTATTTGTCTTTCTTTTCCTGTTTAGTACATTCACAGTTATATATTCAGACTAAAACTATTAATGGATAATTTTTTTGTACTTTCACCTCATATCTATCTCTTGTTTGGGTTGTTTTCCTCTATGAGGAGACTCGGGAATAGATATGTGGCTGAAACCTCTTCATGGCAACATTTTTTGGAGTGTTATTAGTAGCCTTTTTGCTAGAAACGTGAGCTGAAGAAAACGTGACTGAAGCTCCCAATGGTCTTTAAATGTTTTTTTGAGTAACATAGAAGGCACCTCCTGAGCTGCAGTAGCTCTATGATCTTTCATACAACAATCAGAATACCCAGGCATATACAATGTAACATTTTATTTTCTCTATAAATAGTTCGTTCTTTTCTTTGGAAAAAAAAACAAAACCAATAGTTTTTTTTCATCATTAAAATGACCTCTTACTCATCTCATTTTGGCAATTAAAATGAATCTCCGAAACATAAACAACTACTTTTATATATATATTAAAAGTAATTTAGTACAATTTTTTTAAAGATTGTGGTAAAAACTATCATAACCCATTTATTTATGGATAAAAATAATTATAATCTGCTATTACTATTGGTAATGTAAATTAACCCATTACTATTATCCCATAGAACCATGTTAGTCAAAATAATTTATTAACAATTCATAAAAATAGATTTTTCACTCTTAAAGATTTAACATATTTACTTGTTTCCAAAAACACCTACTCTTAACATTAAAAATAATTTGAAATCTTTCTATAAAATCAAAACAATATTTTTAATTAGTAATAATTATAACAAAATTAATATCCTCTTTCATTGTTAAAACATCCTCTTTAGCTTTCTCATTCCGTCAACTAAAATAAATTTTGAAATGAATGTGGAACTTTTTATTTTCTTAAGGGAAATGATTATTAAACTTATAAACTAGAAAATAACAAAAAAATAAAAATTGAATATCTATCTTAATGAAACAACCAATTGGACCAAAAACATAGTGAAATATCAGCCAACTCTAAATGATAATGAGAATACAAACAATGAGAAAATATTAAAAGTGTTCCACATATCCTCTTAGAAAAATTATTGCCATGTCTTTGCATCTCACTAGCTAATATTGAGTTCCAAAAACTGTGACCAGTATATCTTCAGCGTTCTGAAATGTCTTTTAAGCTTATTTTTTTTTATGCTTAGAGCATCCTATTAACAAGATCTCCACAACCAATTATTTAAATAGTAAATTCAACCAAAAAAATTCATCAAAATTGCTCAAACTAAAACATCACAAAATTAAGCCTAAACAAATAAAGATATATGTTTTCTTATGGTCTTGATTTTGATTATTCTTAGGCATCAATGTTTAAAGATAAAACATTAACTACAACTACCATTATAACTAAGATTCATATCTTCAAATTCAATGTTTAACCATGGAACATCAGCAGAAAATGGCTATTACAATGTGTAGATATATTAGATAGATATCACTCAAAAATCATCCTTTTAAATGGTCTATATTAAAAAAAATACCAGAGAAAAACCATATGTTAAAAATACTATGATAAAAAAATATGTAAATACGATGAATATTTTAACTAAACCGAAAACTGATAATCTAGATTCTTCCATAGTTTATAGAAAATTTTATTCTGCCTCCTCGTGACACTATTCCCCATTATCTAGCCCATTTCTAATCAATTTTCGTTTCATAGAAACTGGGAAAATATTGCTATAATTCCATGTATCGTTTCGTTGCTATTTTGGGGGATATTTATAACATGTGCGCCCATCCTATTGTGATCTCTTTGGCCTCTTCGTCTTCAGAGTGACAGCATGTGGAGAGAGCACAAGTGTGGAGAGAGCATTCCATAGCTATTCTTTTTATATGTCAAATAGTATTTCTAATATTATAGAGGTAGAAATAGAAAAAACTTGATCTTTTCTTAATAATGTCAATGTCATCCCTCGATAAGAGTAAAACCCTTCTCTCCTTCGCCAAATTTGTAGAAAATATCTTCAAAAATCTGGTGGGATTTACCAAAACAATTTTTCATTCTTTCGTTCAATAAGTTTGTGGAAGATATCTTCAACAATCTGGTGGGATTTACTCAGATTTGTTACTGCCTACGTGTCATCACTTCAACAACAACTCGACAACAAAATCTTCATAGCAAAATGACTTTTTCTTGTGAATGGTTGCATTTCTGCAATTGATTTGAAATCCTCGTCATAGTTTTTTGACATCCATTGGTTCACCTCGTAATTGTAAATTTACCCTAAAGTTACGGCTTTTGTACATGCCGCGTCTTGGAATAGGTGGAAGCAAACAAACGAACACCAAACTTGGGATAATAGCCCTTTAATATACGCATTGAATCATCGGACCTATTTATTTAATCTACTCATGATCTCAAGCCCCCAAACTAGGCTGTAGTTTTATTCTTTGAATGAAAAATCCTGTAGCTAATGAGTTTATATCAGCGGCCATCGTTGATTTGCGTTACCATCCTGTTAAAATTGAAAATATTAATTAATGTTTTTATAAAAAAATATTAAAAAAAAAAAATCAGGTTTACCCTCGGCTAAAGATAGTTTATAGGGGACAAATTGTTTCTTTATTTATTTGGTGTATTGGTTTTTTTTTCTTGTGAATCTTCACAATAAATGTTTTCAGTTTCTGGACAAACCCTCACTAAATAGATTATTCTAAGAGCTAGTTGTCATGGTATCTTCATAACTTTCCATATTACCTTTGAAGGCCTCAAATTCTAAAATGAAATATTTTTCTATTTCTACTTTTCTAGAAAAACAAAAAAATACATACTCTTTCTTACCATACTTCTTTTGACCTTTTCCAATTTAAAATTTCACAATAAAATTTATAAGAACTTTTACAAAAGAGTGACAAACAAACATTTTATTCTATTCTTATGATAACAAAATAAAATTAAAATATAA
>APFE030310212.1:27612-62050 GCA_000404065.3 Pinus taeda
TATTTTATATATTTATATGGTTAAAAATATACCACATATTCAGATATATGCGCATTAATATATTTTAATATACTTAATATATTTAAAATTGATATTAATTAGTATTAAGTTATATTATATAATAATATATGTTACATTAAATGTGATGCATATACATGTTTTCAATTTGCAATAAAGGTAAGTTCTCTAAATAAACCATGTTATTAAGATAATGAAAATGATTTAAACTTTAACAAAACAAATTAATTAGTATTAAGTTATATTATATAATAATATATGTTACATTAAATGTGATGCATATACATGTTTTCAATTTGCAATAAAGGTAAGTTCTCTAAATAAACCATGTTATTAAGATAATGAAAATGATTTAAACTTTAACAAAACATATCTCTTAAACTGTGAATTAGGCAAAATCGAATGTTTGGCCAGATAGTAGGGAGAGGAAAGTAATGGAGTGATAAACCAGTAAATTCAAAACAAGTCGAAAACACTTAAAAGAAAGAAAAGCAGGTTAACGATAATATTAATTAATTTTATATGGAGGGCCTCATTAGTTTTGAAATAATTAAGGGAGTTGTGGTGTTCACAATAGTGCTTTATGCAACCATCAACGAAGAGTGTGGGATAATTATTTTTAAGCCATGCTTTATTCAGATCCCGAAAAATAGAGCATACTCGTAATGTTTCATATTTTTTTTCATTATAGTTATAGGGTTAGAAAACCAAGATTGCAAGCGATAGGATATATAAAATCTTCATTTTGCAACTTGTTTATTTCAAGTTTGATGGTTGTGGATTTTGATGGGTGCAATGGTCATTTTTTCTACTTTACTAGTGAGGCATTCAACCATGTATCGATGTGGTGTTTTAAAATGGTAGAGTTTATATTTCAGATATCACGAAGAAAAGATGTCTTCATATTTTTGGAATAGGGATTTGTAACTATTTTTATAGAGAACATGCTGCACCTAATAATATTTCTTCAATGACGTTAGGCTTGGTTAAGATATGTCTACTCTAATAGTAGGTGAAATATTTTTCATTTTATCTTTTTCAAAAGCACTTTGTAAGGGAATAAGGTCTTTGAACCAATCAATGTGGCTAATAGGAATGAAATCCTTTGTTTCCACTATGTATATGTTATCTGTGGATTATGCAAATGGTGTAAAAAAAATCTAGGAGGAAGAAAGAGTGGTGATGCATGGAATCCCATGGGCATTCAACTATTATTATGGCCTCCATTATGTCTTCATCTGAGTGAATACACTCAAAAAAGGAGATGGTTGTGCCGTTGGGTCATGAAGTGGTGGTTAGTGCATGGAGGCCCTAGTAGACATCGAGGGAAATGTCATCATACTAGATACTGTCAGACCAATAGATATGGAAAAAGCGTAGACTACTTTTGTCCTTGATGTCCTTGAAGGAGCTACCTTCATTATGAATGAAGTAATATTGACACCGTGGAACAATGAGAAGCAAAATTTAATCATGGATCCCACGAATGAAGAAATGTAATAGATATGTACATGTGTGTCACTATTACTAGGGGCTGGAAGTATCTCCTATTTGATCATGAATAATGATTTAGGGGAGGGCTCCAATGGTTTCCTCAGTTCCATGGGGAGTCTGGAAGAGGAATCTATATCACTTATCCCATATAGGGAGTGAAAAACATTAATGGTAGTGTTTATGGAGCACATATCAAATTATGAATTGCCTTTGTGCCTTTAGAAATGTGAGGATCTTGGCATGACAAATTTTCTCATTGGTAGAGCACTTTTAGTGCAAAGTGCACATGGGGACACTTTAATCCAGGTGGATATTGGTGGCAACCCATTTATGCCACTTAGACCCAAAAAACTATTTCCTTTTAGTTTCCTAATTTCTAGCACAATTTAATATTTTTGGCAGTTTTTGGGGTCTTGAATTTCTAGAGCCGTTTTGAGGCTGTAATGAGGTTATTTTGGAAAACAGGTAGACCCATCCATTGCCTACATCAAGGGTTTGCAGTTGATTTTTTTTTCCTTCAATAGATCTTTATAATGAGGTATCATATGCCAAAGTTACAACACGAGAAGTTGATGTACCAACTAACCCCAATAGCGCCTACAAGCTTGTGGTGCTTCATCTCCTAGGGCTTTGTATTTGGATGTTTATGGTTTTCCATTATTTCTTGATGATAAATAAGCCTACAAGCCTCATTGTAGCATAGTTTAGAAGGCATGTAGTAGTCACAACTATTATCAAAGGTAAGCTACCATCACTGGAACTAGTTTTTTTCTCTTATGTGTGTAGACAATTTTCAGTTATTGATATTTATTAATTGAATTTATGTTTCGTTGTTTATTTTTGTTTTGTTTGGAATTTGTATCTCATTTCATTTCTCCATAAGTTTGGATCATTAGTATCATAGTGTTCTTCTCTTTCTCTATTTTTCTGTTCATGTCCCCAATGAGGTCGAGATATAAGGGGTTGGGACTTGAACTGATTGAAACCTTGCAAGGCTATCCTTTTGACCCTAATGGATTCCCATGGAAGAAAAAAATAAAGGTTAGGGAGCAGGAGATCCTTACAAAAGGTTGCTCAAAGAAGCCATGGAGTGACAAAGGAAGGAGATTATGGACAATTGTTTCCGAATGCTTCGACAAGTTTTTCTGCATGAAGCATCTTCATCTAGCAGTCACTTCAGAAGTGCCACCCACTGTAAGGTACAAACAAAATTTGACATTCCTATATTTGAGAGCCAAATATATGCAAATTCCCTAGACAAATGGTTAAATCTATTGGAAGGATACTTTTTAGTCCATAATTTTTTCGATATGGACAATATTACTTTTGCACTCCTCAAATCCATTGTCCTAAGTCAAGGACCTGTGGGAAATTTATTTTGAGAAGACAAACAAGGAGGAACCTTCACTATTTTCAGTTGCACCCTATTGGAATTCTTTCTAAGATGTCGTCAAGGAATAATATTACCCTATCAGAAGCTATGAAGACAAGTACATAAGCTGGACCACACTATGGAATGGAAGGGACCAAGATGATGAAGTTCACAAACATTTTCCATACTCTCCACACACAAAGTTGGGTATCAAGGATTCTGAGCGGAATCCAATACTCAAGTACCATGGTTGTCAGCAAAAATACATCCAGGAAGAAATGGATTTCCTAGACATCTCCTCACTTAGCACAACGTATAGAGATGCTATGAGGATCGAGTAGAAAATAAAACAAAAGTAGTGAGACTTTGTATTTTCGAATCAAAAGTGGGGAAAGGCATCTCTAGACTATAAAACAAAGGATAGAGCAAAGGTGGAGCAACCTAGGTCAACCCATCAAAGCCACAAGAAAAGAAAAACACCATGAAGACGAATAAGGATACTAGAATATGGTATGAGTTCCATGAGAGCCTCACCCACAACACAAATGAATGTCATGCTAAGCAGTCACTGGTGGCCGAGCTAAATAATTTAGATTCATGTGCATGTTATGACTCAGAGCTAGAACCTGACGAAGGAAATGACAAGGGGAAGCTGATTATTAATGCAGAACCTAGTGCCATTTTTCCCACCACAAGGTCTAAAAGATTTAACCCAAATATCCAAACAAGGGGGAGCGTCTCTTCCACTTATAGATGTGAGTGGAGGGTTTTCCACTATACTTCATTGTTGACAGTGGGAGAAAAAAGAACCTCATATTAGGAGAGGTTCTTAAGCATTTGGGCTTTCCAACCACATCACAGCCCGCAATCATACACGATTGGATGGCTTCACCAAGGATGAGATATCCATGTTAGTCATTGATGCCACCTTCCCTACAACATCAAGCCCTTCATGGACAAGGTATTATGTGATGTCGCTTCTCTTGAAGTTTGTGATGTTTTATTAGGCCAACCATATTTATGGAAGTGTCATGCTATGTATGAGTCCAAACCTCACACCATTATTATTACTTTGAGCGGAAAGCTATATAGGATACTAGAGGTAGACCTATCCACTATCATTTATTTCATCTCTACTAAGCAATGCAAGGAGATAATCTCCCAGATTGGGAAATTTGTATTGTTTTTGGTTCGCTCTTGAAATAAGGGGAACATCATGGCCACATACATGGACAAAAAAAAATGGTTCTTTTTCCTAGAAGATGGAAGTTGACAACGTTGTGGAGGAGTATAAGGACATCTTCTCATCACCTACGGGCATACCCTTACACTATCAAGTCAAGAATTTGATTGATATAACTACTAATGCACCTTTACTAATGGTATAGTATACTACAACTCCCTTATGGAAAATGAGGAAATCAAGTGGTAGATCCAAGAGGTGCTACAAAAAGGGAACATCCAACCAAGTTCCTCACCTCGTAGGAGCCTAATTGTACTCATACAAAAGAAGGATGGGACCTAGAGACTTTGCATTGATTATTGAGCACTGAATAAGATCACTATTAGGAATAGATACCTGATCCCAAGGAGTGATGACCTTATGGACTAGCTTAAGGGGGGAAAGTACTTAAACAAGATTGATCTGAAGCCTGACTATCATCAAGTTCCTATAAAACCCATAGATGTATGGAAGACCACCTTCAAATCCATGAAGTGTTGTGAAGGGACTTGCAACATATTCAGCAAGTACTTTCGACAGTGTGACAACACAAACTATGTGCGAAATTGGAGAAATGATCATTTGGCATGGACCAGGTAAAATATATGGGCTACATAATTTTTTAGCAAGGCATGCATGTGGATCCTAAAACCTAATTCATTCGTGATTAGAAAACCCCGAAAACATTCACAAAGCTTCATAGATTTTTGGTCTTTTTTTATTTCTATTGAAGGTTCATGTTAGGATTATTTGATATCACTTGGCCTTTGAGTCAAGTTACCTATGCTAGATAGAAATAAAACATTGTTTGGTTCGAGGCACAAAAAAAGGAATTTGTTGAGATAAAACATTGCCTTTTCTCTATGCCAATACTCACATTGGTAGACTTGAAACAACAATTTGAAATTGAGACAAATTCCTCTGACTATGTTATTGGTGAAGTTCTCACCTAGAAAGGGCATTTGGTGGCCTATCATATTGAGACACTCTCTAATAGTACTCATAAATACCCCACTTATGATATGGATATTTACTCTATGGTGCAATCTTAGAGGTAGTGGAAACATTACATTATGAGGAAGGAGACGATCATCCACATAGATCACTGATCTATTTTGTTTATAGAAACACAAGGGAAGTTGCATAATGATCTCCATCAGAAATCGTCCACATAATTGCAGGAATTCCATTTAAACATTAAATACAAGAAGGGAAGCACTAATATCATTGTATATTTCCTCAGTTGGCCCCCAGTTCTGGCTCTAACCATTGCTGTCAACTCTTGTGGGTATGAGACTTCTGGATGATCAAAGTTGTACATAAATTACCCAAAATTTTCTACCACCTACTATTTGTTGATGGATGGCAAAAAAGTACCAGACTTCCCCCTCTAGGATGCATTATTATGGTACCTGGGGCACCTCTGTGTTCCTTCAAGTAAGTGTTCCAAGTTGATTTAGGAGGCGAACTACAATCGGGTCATAGGACACTTTGGTTTCCAAAACCATGATAGTACTACAAAATTAATTTATTGGCCAAAACTTTGACAAGAAGTTGGAAAATATATCAAATACTACACTTCTCATGTCATCGCTAATCCAACCATTAAAAATCAAGGCATGTACATGCCTTTGTCTTCTCCTAGAAATCCTCAGGAATCAATCTCTATGGAAAATATGTCTGACCTTCCTTCTACCAAGCATAGTAACATTTGTGTATTTTTGGTTGTTGATAGATTTTCTAGGATGACTATATTAAAGGCTTGTAAGAAGAGGATCACAGTAGAAGGCATTGCCAAACTCTTCTTTGAATGAGTGTGGGTACATTTTAGAATTCCACAGACCATTATATTAGATTAGGATAGTAGGTTTCTAAGTGCATTCTGGTCAAGCATTTGGTCATCGTTTGACTCTAATCTCACAAAGTCGACTGCATTCCATCCTTATACTAATGGCTAGAAATAAATTGTTAATACGATGATAGTGCACATACTACGCATGTAGAACTCTAAGAATCCACGAACATGGGATGAAAGTCTCCCATGTGTGCAACATTTCTACAATTGAGATTTTCGTAGCTCGACTGGCACAACCCCTTTCAAGTAGGCATGTGATTTTGACCAATTATGTCCCATTGATGTTGCAATGCCTCTTGAGACTACATAGCCTAAGAATCTACACCTGTTTAGTCTAAATATTATAAATCCACCAGGTTTATTGAACGCATACAACATAATCACCAGCAAGTTCCTGATATCTTAGATAAATCCAATGCCAAGTTCAAACAACATCAGGATCAGCATATGGTGCCACATAAGTTTCAAGTGGGTGACAACTTTTGGTTGCATTTACAAAAGTAACACCTTATTGGAGCCCATTGGAAGCTTCAACCACTCTGACAGGGGCCTTACACCATCACCAAAGTTTTGGGTGACAATGATTTGAGCTCAACATTACCCCATCCTTGGTCTGCACCCAAAGTTTAATGTGGACTGCCTTTGGCCATACTTCCCACCATTTTTGGACACATAAAAAATTGTTGAGCAATTGATGCCAATAGAGCTCGATCAAAATTGCACTGAATAGGCCACAACTGATCAGATCATTGACACATAAATTAAGAACACTTGAAAACTGATGATCCAACTATATCAAGTTGTCAAAGTTGGCCATCTCCCACACCAAGGAAAGCGGCTCACCAGGGACCAAGTTCAGCAAGAGTTTCCTTGTCTCATGGAGGCACTCAACATAATGGGGACCATTGCTTCCTAAATGGGGATGAATGATCCAGGTGAATATTGGTGGCCACCAGCCTATTCCACTTGGACCTTAAATACTATTTCCTATTAGTTTCCTAGTTTATAGCAAAATTTACTATTTTTGGTAGTTGTTAGGGTCATGAACATCTAGAGCCATTTTGAGGCCCTAAATGACATTATTTTGGAAAATGGCTAGACCTAGAGCCTACGGAAAAGATCTGTTGTCGAAATTTGTTATGCACATATAGATATTTATAACAAGGTATTGTACATGCCAAATGAAGATCGTTTTCGAATGTTATGACGCTGAGATGTTAATCTACCAAATAACCCCAATGGGGCCCACAAACATTTAGCTATTCATCTCCTCATGTTAGGTTTTTCCATTATTTATTGATGATAAATAGGCCTATGAGCCTCATTCTAACATAGTTGAGAATGCATGTAGTTGTCACATTTCTTCTCAGAGATAAGCCACCATTGTCTGAGCTAGCGTATTTCTCTTATGTATGTAAAGTGCTTTCAACAATTGTTATTTATTAATTGAATTTTTGTTTTGCTATATCTCTATGTTTTAGTTGGAATATGTATTTTATTTCATTCCTTCACAAATTTGGATCACACTTTCCATCGAATAATCATAGAGGAGACATAATAAATACTGTGGGGGGTTGTAGGTGGAAGAGGAGTTGTCATAGTGTCAACATAATGTAAGTTTACCAATGCGTCTCAATATCTAGGGAGATAGGGGTAATTATGGGTGTAATGTAGACATTGTCCACGATGGCACATGGATGGTTGGTGTGTAAGACTTTATTGTGCAACAAATGCAACTTTTATCTAGATGAGAAGGAAAGGGAGAAAGGCCCCTAATGGGAATGAAGAATAGCCTTCAACGCATCCAATGTAAGGAATTGGTTGGTAGGATGTTTATTGTCTGATTTTTTTATTCTCTTTTTCTCGTTGTATTCTTTAATGGACATGGAGAGTGCAGTTTTCCTAAAGGTGGTAAAGCCTCCATGTGGTGACTTGGGATATATTTTCTGATGAGGGAAACCATTAACATAGCTAACATGGTAGGATGATCCAAATACGATACATGTATAACTAGATTCATATTTGGTAAGGTGAGAATTTCCATTATGTGTTGAGATACATAACTAGGTGGGGGGTATAGGAAGGGAGTGTGAGCGATAACATATGGTAATAGAGAAATATCACTTGTCATAACATTCTATAGTTCCATCAATGCTGATTTATTTTCTCAAACTAATTCACTAGAAGAACCAACCACTACACATATAGTGGTTGGGGACGGAAATGTTATGATTAGGAGGTCTCTAGGGTAAGTAGTAAGGAGAGAAGTATGCCTGTAAATTCCTAAATCAATTTCAGTCAAACTAGGGACAATTCTTGTTGTGAACTCATAAAGGGTAATTAACACATTTTCAAGCAAGGGGGATGTTCTTGTTTCATAATGTTTTAATTGGCCAAGGGTGATGATATTCCCATTACGGGGGATACTTGTAGTATGAAAGATTGATTATTACCACCTTCATGGCATACTTATGGATTCTTTCAAACATGATATTATAATCTAGAGGGGAATTAAAGACTTTCATATCAATGAGAATAGTTTTGTTGGCTAGTTCTACTAGAATATTATGAAATATTCCTATTGGCTCCAAGGGGTGGCCATCATATGACTTAAACATGATGGAAGAAGTTGTGAGTTATAGGGATCTAATTTTTAGGTTTTAACCTCGTACAGAAATTGTCTGCATACGAATTCTAAATCACAGGAAACAATAAAAATGCGAGAGCATAACACATAAAACACATATACATAGAGATTTCCCACTGGATCCCAAAACCGAGACTACCAGCTTGATTTTTCATTATATTACTTTCAATGTTACAATACATATTTATACATGCCGAAGCATCCAATACCATGGACCGAAAAGCCATCACGTCCAATATCATGGAACAAAAACCATCGCATCCAATACCATGGACCGAAAACCATCGCGTCCGAAAAACATGTGCCAAAATCATGCACAAAACCAAAATTTTCCGGGGTGCTGCCCCGGACCCCATAAAGTGGGGTTACAGAGACCCCTCAAACCCCCTGTTAACTATGTGAAAATAATATAACACAACCCAACAATCTCCCACTTATTGTTTTCTTTCCACAGAGAGCCACAAGAGAGCTTAGTCATTTTTCATCCCTGAAAGGCCCTTCAGCTAAAATTATAATGCAAAATAATACATGTTCAATGAAATTTGAGAGTGAAACTCCATGATGGTCTAATAAGACTTTTATTACATAATCAAATATTTCAACTCACACTTAAACTTGCAAATCACCATAATTGGTGGCCAAGAATACTTGAATTGAATCTTAAATTAGTACTTTAATTCCAACCTATGAATTAAATTCCCATAATCTTAACTTGACCTTGGCTTTATTATCCTTGTCGAAGCAGTGGATATACACATTCAAAAATGCATTGAAATTCAATTAGTTGGAGGCTCACCAAAAACTAAACAACTTGGTATAATGTTAACTTTATAAAACAATTTTTTTTAAATTTATTTTCTATGTTTTTGATTGGTTATCTCTTTTGGGTCTTATTGTATAATTATACTTCTCGCTGCCAATTATGTTGATAAGACTCGTACTACCACTAGTGTGTCAATCACTGCAATTAATGTGCTCATGTTTCATGAATGCATTCTGAAGAAAACGCTAATAACAAGTCTACTTCACCAATTTCATGGCTCTGCACGTAATAGATTTTCAACCAAAAGATAGGTACTATTGTTGTTTGATCACAGGTTAGCTGAAACCACCTAACGTTTTGCCAGAGTGGAATCATGCTTTGGGATTCTCATAAACGTACGATCAGAATTCATAAAATGGGAATTCTCAAGGGTTTTGAAATTACAGGCCCAGAAACTAAAATACGGAACCCAGTGCCTGGAAATGTAAAACTAGCAGCAACTTCTCCCATAGAAATATCATATCATATCCTTGAATTGAGATCTTCAATTAACAGTTACCTTGGTGCCAATTACTGGACACAATCTCATACAACCAAACATAGTTGATATGGAGAAATATGGTTATGGGAAGGATGGAATATTCAGGTCCGTGAGCACGTCCTTGAAGCTTCCAAACGACAAAAGACACCGACACTGTTTCTTTTATATTCAGAGATTCATCATCCTACACTTACAGATTAGCGCTGGCAGATGCCGTTTTCAGTGAGAAACTGAGTTTCAGGGAATTCAAAGATAAGGTAAGCACAGTGGGAAGTGGATTGAGTCAATTGAGTATTAGAAAAGGAGACATGGTGTTTTTGTTTCTCCCAATTCCATTTATTTCACCCTGTGTTTCTTTGGGATTGTTTCAATTGGGGCAGTGGAAACCATTGTCAATCCCATGTATATCGTCATTGAAGTAGCCAAACAGGTCCGAAATTCGAAACCCAATCTCATAATAACTATCCCAGAGCTATGGGATACAGTGAAAGATATGGGTTTGCCTACAATAGTGATTGGGGACGATGGGGATGTTAAGAGGGATAGTTCCCCCATTATTTCTTTATCTCGAGTCTGCAATTATTTCTCTATAATAGATCAGTGGCTGCAATTGGATTTCCAGAATCTTAATTATTTCTCTGATAACACATTTCTATTGGTTGAATTTTGTCAACAAAACATCCATATTGGTTGAATGTAGGTAGTAACATCCATATCGGAAGCAGAAGCAGAATTACAAATGTACGACCGAGGGATTTTATAGAGGAGCAGGAAGCCGTAGTTAAGAAATCATGGAATTCCATGAAATCATACGCTGCCGAACTAGAGTTTAAGTTCTTTCTAAGGTAATTTTGTTTTAGCAATCGCGGAAATTGCAGTAATTTTGTATTGGAATTGTTAGTGAAGATTATCGCCAATGGAGGAATATTACTTATAGAGAATTCAATCTAGTGACATAAGCTTGTCCCTTTTTATCTGCCATGATTGAGTTTGGGTGTGGGAGGGTCCGGAGTAAATTTCTGTGTTTCATTAACTTTAACAGGCATTTTGGCTTTAAAACATGTCCGTTTAAAGCAACAATCTCCTGAACAAAGATAAACACAATAAGGCGAAGAACAAAATAATTCTTTTATAATGGAAGAGATCCACTACAAAACGCATAGCTTGATTGCATTCATTCCTCGATCAATATGAGCTATTGTAATAGATTCATAGAAGAGAAATACGTAGTACTTAAGTAAATTATTACACCCAAGGTTTTCGTTTTAGGCAGAAGAGATCCAGTCGAGTAAAAAAATACAAATGTTAAGAAAAGACATAACACTTCACAGATAATGTGATGAAAGATTACCTTGGAAGGGAGCTTTTTCTTTTGTTTGAATTCATTGTGTTCTTCTTTTGCATGCTTCAAATATTTCTTTTTTCCCATTGCACCCGCTTCTAGGCCTTTGGGAACAGTTTCCACCTTTGCAAGGGTACTATCTTGGTTAGGCAAAGCAAGTTTCTCTGCTCCATTCATATTCAGATCCTCTGTGACACTATTAATGTCTAATTTGGCCTCAACAATTGGAGATACTACCTCCAGAGGTACTTCTTCATGGTGGACTTCATGATTTTGTGAAGGTACATTAGTTTTAGTAGTTAAAGAAGATACCTCTACCTCTAAAGGTATTTCTTCATTGTGAGCTTCATCTATTTGTAAAGAAGGTGTATCCGGGATTACTTCCTCGTTAGACTCTTCATCTTTATTCATGTCATGAAACCCACCCTTTGCGTTGGATCCATGGCATGTGTTATTGTCAATATACAATGCAGGATCACCATTAAACACTTGTTCATTGTTCACTACAGGAGCTAGGGCATCCATATCCTTGTATGAGTCATTCTCTTCTTATGTTAGGGATTGTTGTAGCAAATCTCTTTGAGTGGAAATATTTTTGTAATGGGCATCAAAATATGCCACCTTTTTAGCAACTAAACCTAGAGTCAAACATTTCTCCACCTCTTCCAGATACCTGTTCTACGAAAATGCTGACCATTTCTCCCATGATAATGTATCAAGTGAGAATCTTCCAAAGGATACCGAACCATCCACCAAACACTCAGGAGCAGCGTCCACCTATGATTGATCACTGAATACAATTACATCAAAATTAACATATGCAGCTAACATAAATTCATATGAGTCTAACAATCAAACTTATGCAACTGAGTTTAAAGTAAACTACTACATAAAAACAACTGTAATGTAAAGTCTGTAATAGAAGCCACTTTCAAATGTATACCTGTCAATGTAAAGATGTAGTATCAAGTATGCATATAATATGTAAATGTGCATAGATCAATAGAAGATATCTGGATTATTTCCTAGATCCACAACTATTGGAAGTAAAGTGACACCAAAATACATAGAATGGACAAGGGATGCAAAACTAGTTCCAAAAACTAAAGCATATATGATCTTCACCTACATCCATTGAGGACATATTGAGATTCCCTTGAATGAATTGGTCAAATTGTTAAATCTTGTGCAGTTAGATTCTTAGGTTCCTGGAGCTAATCATAGGTTCAAAACCATGAAGACATTTATGGTCCATGTGAAGCCCATGAATACATTTGGGGTGCACATGAAACCCAAGCCATACAAGGATCCCCCTTGTTTGGGAGTTGGGACATCAATAACTTTGTGGGTTTTAGACTTAGTTACCTTTCTATTTATCATTTCCTCCAAAATAAAAACACACAAAAGAGAAATCATACGGCTTACTTGGCTATGATCCTTAATCTCACAATTGTCAGTAAGACCATCAGGACTCCATTCAAAGCAAGCTTCCTCTTCGCCCATGGCTTCCCTAACCTACAAAATCATTGAAAATTTGTATCATCAATTATCCAACCCTCCCTTTCTCAGTCATCATCATGGTATGCAAGCTTCCTCCATTAATGCGCCGGGGTCCAATATCAAATTTCGAAAAATATATGTTTGAAAAGATAGCAGAGGTGCCATTAGTGAACCGTGAAGAGAAAGAAACAGTCTAGCGGATAAAAACAAATCCATCCAATTCACTAAAAGAAGTACAATGCATGTGCTCTCTGTTCAATAATTTTTGTCAACTATTGGCAATTATTCACACAATTGTGCCACGTTTGCAATAGTATATGACTACCCCATTATCTAATATTTTATGTCATCCTGTATATAAAACATGAATTTTTGACAAAGGTCTTTTTCATGTGATTTACGCCGAAGCTCTTCTTATAAATATGATGGATTACAGAAGCCTCAATTCTACAAAACATGAGTTGTCAACAACATATAGAGGTGAAGATTCTTATTTCAGGCCTATCTAAATAATTGAAGACTTTCACAAGACTCAGGTTTTGGAGTACATTTATTTACAAGAATAACCCCAAAGCAACTGCAATAACCCAACTATAAACAATAGAACTTAATGGAACATGAACTAGATTTGAACAAAGCTAAGACTATGTTAATAGTGACCAACTTCAGCCTACCAGAACACATACTATGTGACTATTACATAGAATGTTGTATGGCTCTGCATTATCTCAGTTATAGGTTTGTTTGTTAGTGGGTTTCCTACTTCAACTATGAACAACCATCAATGGTATTATTTTCGAGATACTTCCCAAAGAAGGGCTTAAAGACTGAAGTAAAATGCAGGCCTACAGTGGAGAAGCTTGACCCAATCTAGTTATGGGAAGGATGAAATATTTAGGTCCATGAGGCCACCCTTAAAGCTTCGAAAGAACTAAAACACCGACATTGTCTATTTTATGTTCAAAGATTCATCATCCTACACTCACAGATTAGCACTGGAAGATGCAGATTTCGGTGAGAAACTAAGTTTCAAGGAACTCAAGGACAAGGTAAGCATGGTGGGCATTGAATTGAGTCAATTAGGTATTAGAAAATGAGGAATGGTTCTTTTGTTTTCTCCCAAATCTATTTATTTCCCCCTTGCGTTTCTTTTAGATTGTTTCAACTGGGGTGGTGGCAACCACTATCAATCTAGGGTATATCATCATGGAAGTAGCCAAACAAGTGTAGGAATCAAAATCCAAACTCAAAATAACTATCCCAGAGCTATGGGATACAGTCAAAGATTTGGGTTTGCCTGCAATAGTGATTGGGGACGATGGGGATGGTAAGAGGGCTAGTTCTCCCATTATTTCCTTATCTCGATTCTGTAATTATTTCTCGAGAATACATCATTGGCTGCAACTGGATTTCCAGAATCTGTAATTATTTCTTCGATAACACATTTCTATTGGCCGAATTTAGTCAACAAAAGATCCATTTTGGTTGAATGTAGGTAGTAACATCCTTATCAAAAGGAGAAGAAGAATTATAAATATACGACCAAGGGCGTTTATAGAGGAGCAGGAAGCCCTAGTTAAGAAATCATGGAATGCCATGAAATCAAATGTTGGTGAACTAGGGTTTAAGTTCTTTCTAACGTAATTTTGTATTAGCAATCATGGAAATCTGTTTGTTCCCTTCAACAAATATTCTTCCATAAAAAGTCATTAAGTTATGCAAAACGTTTATTTGATTATAGAGTGTTTCAGATTGCACCTTCAGCGAGACAATTGTTCTTGTTTTTACATGATAATGGCATTCCAATCGGACAGAATGCAAAGATTAAGGGGCATACTCTTACAGTTTTCAAAATGGTAAGACTTATTCCAGCTTTCAAAATAGTAATTTTATTAAGATTATTGTCAACGAGTGTAGTTGAGATTATTTATATAAGGTTAAACTTGCCTATGTAAAAAAAAAATAGAGACCCACTTCTTTACTACTATGTCTATGCAATAGATTCTTGCCTGTGTTGGCATTTTTGTTTTTTTTTTGTATATGGTCTATCTTGCATAGACACAAAAGTAAAGAAACATATGCAGAGACAGAAACAATTATAGCAAGAGGTATTATATGTTCAAAAGTGCTTCTTAGATGCAATGGAAAAGACTGTTTCTGCATCTAAGAAGCACTCTTAAACATATATTAATTATTTTTGTAACTTTTTGTGTTTTTCCATTTGTTTATTTACTATTGTATCTATAGAGATTCATTTCAGAGCATCGTTGGTGGTGATCCAGGATTCATAATAGATCACTACTTGACAAACATTTTACATCTTTGATGATAAGTAGACTTGTACTAAGGCAGGAGTAGCTTGATGTCCTTGTTGTGGTAGTATGTTTACTGCACAACTTTTTCATAAATGTATGATAAAAGGGAAATTTGATAGTAGTTGCAGAGCTAATACTCACCCCTCTTGTAAATTTGATTCAATATTACTTCTAATCCAATTTATTTGGCTACATATATGATTTCTTAATGACTTATTTCACTTACAATCTTGGTTGTGTGAATAATTTTCCTTTTTAGTTTGGCAAAAACATTATATATATATCAGCTAGGACTATACCCTGTTGTCATATATTGAGATAGCACATAAACTAAAGGGAAATTTTACAAGTTACCCCAACATCACAGCCGACATGACTTTTTAATGATTTGTTTACTAGTTAACTGATGCAGGAGCATGAGGCTTAAAGGCAAAAGTCTTCGAACTTATTCCAAAAATACAAAAAAAGGATACAAGCAAAGGAGTGGGGTCCTTTAACTGTCAATTTACAAAGCTTTCTAGTTAGGATTTAAAGTAGAATGTATGATTTGGATTATCATGTAATAAATTCAAATAGTTAGATGTAATGGATATTCTCGAGGAGAATATTATGCAAATTAGATAGTATTAGTTAATTCGATCCTTTGATTTAAGATCTTGTTGTTAAATGAACCAGTACTTATGTAAGTTATGGATCATTATAAGTAGATTTTGACTCATTCGGCTTGTTTGCTATATAAGATTTAGTTGCAGGAACTATATCTGTATGTATTTCCATGTATATTTGGTCAATCCTGGAGGTGTTGCATCTCTCCGTAATATCGCTATGTATTATTGAAATTCCAGTTTAGCCCTGAAAACTTAGAGTTCTGTCAGATCATATTTAATCACTTTTCCTCATTTAACGGTAACTGCGGGGTTAGAAGTGCATGAATTCTTGATCTAGGATTGAAGTCCCACACTCATTATTAATCGTGGATTTCATTTTCAACGCTTTGTGGCATAGTCACCAATGGGGGTTGGCCCTATTATTAACCCTTGTGTTAATCAAAATCCTGAGAACCGTAGATTCTGAGAAACCTCTATCATCACCGTTATTCTCAAGTCCAGACGTGAAGTGTTATAAATTGTGGTTTATAAGCCTATTGATTCCATGAGGTGGTAATGTCGCACAAATCTTTATGCAATATGATAGTGACCATCGGATCGTTGATGAATGTTGACCGTTGGATGGGTCTCCCATCGCATTGGTTATAATTGAAGGGACCTTGGCCTAACGAAGTTGTGAAATGCAACATGCAATACAAAGCGCACCGATAAATATCGCATCGCAATGTAACAAGTAAAGGAAACATGCTCGATGAGTTGACGATTGCACTATTCAATGGTTAGAGGGTTTGTAAGGAATTTGGTGGTTACAGCTAAATTAGTGGTTCTACTAATTTAGCAGAGTATCTAACTATGGAGGTAAATGACCGAGACTCCAAGGGAAATCCAAGAAGAAATTCTGCCAGAATTAGGAGAAATAGTTTCCGAGCTTGAATGCTTATCTCTTACACCTACACCTTGGCCACCGTTAGTGCTATCAGAGCTGCTTAAAGACACTGAATAGGATATCAAGGATCAAAGAAAGAAATCTAACATGTCTTTCAAAGTTGGAAGAGGTCATGGTAGAAGAGGAAGACTAGTTGCCAATGCTAAAGTGATGGAAGCTATGCAACAGATGCAGGATAGATTAGAAGCAATGGAAATAGGGAGAGATGCAGATGATGGAGATGTTAGTGAGCCTGAAGTTGAAGTTATAGAAGAAGAGGAACCTGTAGAAGTTACTCCTGAGATGATATTCTTTAAGTCAGTGTTGAGATCCTGAACAGAGGTTTAAATTTAAGCAGGAGGACTGAATCCTGAGGAGCTGATAGACTGGATTAATGAGATGGAAAATTCTTCAATTATGAAGAAATAGAGGATGAAAATAAGGTGAATTTTGTTGTCACAAAGTTGAAATGACATGCAACACTTTGGTGGGATCGAGTGCAGGCATAAAAATAGAGAATTGGTAAGAAACCAATTAAAAATTGGAACAGAATGGTGGAAAAGTTGAGGAGTAAGCTTTTTCCAAGTAATTAACAACAAACGTCATTTAGAAAGACGTAGAATATTAGACAGAGGTCTTTGACAATGAAATAATACATAGAGGAGTTCTAAATGGTGAACATACGTGCTGGACAAATTCAAGATACAGATGAGAAGGTGGCAAGATATGTGAGTGCTCTTAGAATGGACATTGAAGATGAGATAAGTGTACTATCTCCTAAAACAGTAGAAGAGGCTTATCATATGGTATTGAAGGCATAAGAAAAACTCATGAGGAAGTAGTCTGCTAGAAATAGAGGTACTTTCCGAGGAAGGGGAAGTCAAGGTGGTAGAGGAAGGTCTAGAATAGCTAGAGATGGAGCTAGAAATAGCTCAAGTCACCATACACTCACAAGAGGTGATGCAAGTGCCAGAGGGAGTTTTTCCAAAGGAAGAGGAGGCAGAGGCAGAAGAAGAGAAGTTAGATGTTACATATTTAATAAGTTGGGACACAAATCCTATGAGTACCCAGAAAATGCGAGAACACCTTAGAGAAATGCAATTGTTTCTTAGACTAAAGAGGAAGCAACAACGGTGACAGAAGAAGAAAATATACAATAGAGAGGAGAATCTTTTTTAATTAAGAAGATATTCCTAAAGCCAGCAAAGGAAGTTGTTGAACCAACACAAAGGAAGACTTTGTTCAGTACTATGTGCAAGGTTCAAGGAAAATGTTGTCAGATGATAATTGATAGTGGCAGCACTGATAATTTGGTCTCTACAAAAGTGGTGGAGAAGTTGAAATTGAAGACAAAGTAAGATCCAACACTTTAAAAGGTGTCATTGCTAAGAAAGGGACATCAGTTGTTAGAAAATGAACAATGTGAAGTGGATTCATGGTTGGGCAAGTATAAAGATAAAATTTTGTGTGATGTGATGCCTATGGACGTATATCATATATTGTTGGGTAGACCATGGCAATATGATAGAGGAGCTATGCATGATGGAAAGAAGAACACCTACAAATTCAACAAAGATGGCATCAATCATACATTGCTGCCAATAGAAGAAGAAGATACATCGAAGAAACCTTAACCAAAGACCCTTTTGCTGAGTGGGAAGGAGTACTTATAGAAAATTGAAGAAAATAAGGTGAATTTTTCATTGGTTTGCAAACCCAAGGCAGTAATTACTTCCACAAAAGTTTTTGATTTACCCATTGAAATTCAAGAGATGCTGGACAACTATTGTGATATTATTGTAGATGATTTTCCTCATGAGTTACCACAAATTAGAAAGATCAGTCATCACATAGATTTGATTCCAGGAGAAAATCTACCTAATAAAGAAACTTACAGGATGACTCCAACAGAGAATGAAGAGTGCAAGAAACAGGTTCAGGAACTATTAGATAAAGGACTGATTAGAGAGAGTTTGAGTCCTTGCGTAGTGCCAACAGTGTTGAGCCCAAAGAAAGATGGAGGTTGGAGAATGTGCATTGACTCGAGAGCATTCAATAAGATAACAATCATGTACATATTTCCTTTCCCTAGAATCAAAGATTTGATGGATTATTTGAGTCGCGCTAGACATTTTACAAAGTTAGATTTGAAAAGTGGTTATCATGAAATCAAAATTAGAGAGGGAGATGAGTGGAAAACTACTTTTAAAATGAATAAAGGATTGTATGAGTGGATGGTAATTCGTTTTGGGTTTTCAAATGCACCTAGTACATTTATGAGGCTTATGAATGAAGTTTTGAAGGAATGTATTAGTAAATTTGTAATAGTATATCTGGATGATATATTAGTTTACAATAGGTCTAAGGAGGAACAAATGAGACATCTAAATTATGTCTTACAAAGGATGCAGCAAGAGAAGTTACTACTAAATTTAAAGAAGTGTTCATTCATGAAGGAAGAATTAGTGTATTTCAGTTTTGTTGTTTCTGGTGATGGATTAAAGATGGATCCAGAGAAGATCAAGGAAATCATAGAGTGGCCTTCGCCAAAAGGTGTTTTTGAGGTAAGAAGTTTTCATGGTCTTGCTAGTTTTTATAGAAAATTCATAAAGAACTTTAGTAAGATCAATCTTTCTATTATCAATGTTATAATGAAAGATAGACAACCATTTAAATGGACTGCTGAAGCAGAAAGGAACTTTCACCTGTTGAAAAAGAAGATCAGTGAAAAACCTATTTTGATTTTTCCTGATTTTAGTAAACCTTTTCAAGTGAAGTGTGATGCTAGTGCAGAAGCAATTCGAGATGTTTTAAGTCAAGAAGATAGAACTGTAGCTTATTTCAGTGAGAAATTGAATGAATCAAATAAGAAATATTCTTCTTATGATAAGGAATTTTATGCAGTGGTGCAGTCATTGAAGAAGTGGAGACATTACCTAATGTCTAAAGAGTTTATACTTTATTCAGACAACCATTCATTGCAGTACATTATGCAACAACCAAATCTTAATCAGAAACATGCCAAATGGGTAGAGTATCTTCAAGTTTTTAATTTTGTCTCAAACCATATAAATTACCAATCAAATAAAGTAGTAGATGACTTAAGTAGAAGAAACATACTACTTCAAGAAAGTCAAATTCAAGTTTTGGGTTTTGATTTTCTTAAGGAATTGTATGAAAAAGACTTATATTTTGAAGGGGGACTTAAAGACTATACAAATCCTATTTTGTTAGACAGAAGTAAGTGTCTTGATTATTTCTTGTAAGATGGGTTCTTGTTTAGAAGAAACCAGCTATGCATACCAAATTGTTCTGAGGGAAAATTTAATCAAGGAGAAACATAGTGGTGGACTTGCAGAACATTTTGGTGCAGAGAAGACTTATGAGCAATTGAACATGTTTTATTTATGGCCAAAGATGAGGACTGAAGTGGAGAAGTATGTGAAAATTTGTGAAGTTTGTCAATATGCAAAAGGAAGAAATCAAAACACATGGTTATATGTTCAATTACCTAATTCCAGATAGACCTTGGGATATGGTAAGCATGGATTTTTTTTTGGGCTTACCAAAGACTCAAAGAGGAAATGATTCAATTTATGTTGCTGTTGACATATTTTAAAAAATGGCACATATTGTTCCATGTTATAAAACCAGTGATGCTACTCACATTGCTAATCTCTTTTTTAAAGAGATTGTAAGATTGAATGGGTTACCTAAGAGTATTGTTTCACACATAGACTCAAAATTTGTTGGACATTTTTGGAGGACACTCTGGAAGAGGCTTGGAACTAAACTAGGTTTCAGTTCTTCTTATCATCATAAGACAGATGGACAGACTGAAGTTGTAAATAGAAGCTCGGGTAATCTTCTGAGAAGTCTTACAGGTGAACATCCAAAACAATGGGATTAAGTATTGGCATAGGCTGAATATGTATATAATGACTCTCCTAATAGGTGTATAAGGCAGAGTCCATTCCATATAGTTTATGGAATGCACCCAAGAGGAGTGTCTGAATTAAGAAATATAGGAAAAGTTGAGACGAGAAGTGCTGAAGGGGAAGATTTTGCATCAGAGATGCAAGCAATACATGAATGGGTAAAATAGCAGTTAAAAAACAATAGCACAAAGTACGAGAGCAGAGTAGACACGAGAAAGAGAGAAGTTAAATTTGAAGTTGGATATTTGGTTTTAGCACACCTGAGGAAGGAAAGATTTCCAAAAAGAGACTATAACAAATTAAAGTTCAAGAAAATTAGACCATGTAGAATATTGAAGAAACTTTCTGCAAATGCATAGGAAATTGAATTACCCCCTAATATTGGAATATCTACAATTTTCAATTTTGTTGATTTGAACAAGAATGAAGGTGAAAATGCAGATGACACAGTAGAAGACTAAGAGAAACAAGAAATTGATTGGATAAAACAATTGCTTACAATAAAGGAATTGCAGTCAGAGAGGATTATGGACAAGGAATTGTTGAAGAAGACAAGGGGAAAAGAGTATTTTTAGTATTTGGTTAAGTGGAAAGATCAACCAATTGTTGATGCCACCTAGGTGACAGATGCCATGCTACAGAAATTGGGCAGTGTTTGTAGAAGAGCTCATGGACAGGTGCCCATGAAGAATTTTGTCCTCAGGAATCTGATGCATGAACATGAGGCTTAAAGGTAAAAGGCTTCGAACATATTCCAAAAATACAAAAAAAGTTTACAAGAAAAAGAGTGGGGTCCTTTAGCTATCAATTGACAAAGCTTTCTAGTTAGGATTTAAACTAGAACCTAGGATTTGGATTATCATGTAATAAATTCAAATAGTTAGATGTAGTGGAGATTCTCGAGAAGAATATTATGCATATTAGATAGGATTAGTTAATTTGATCCTTTGATTTAGGATCTGGTTGTTAAATGAACCAGTACTTATGTAAGTTTCGGATCATTGTAAGGGGATTTTAACTGATTCAACAGGTTTTCCATGTAAGATTTAGTCACAAGAATTATATCTCTATATATTTCCATGTATATTTGGTCAATCCCGGAGGTGTTGCATCCCTCCATAATAACATTGTGTATTACTGAAATTCTAGTTTAGCCCTGAAAAATGAGAGTTTTGTGTAATCACATTTAATCACTTTTCGTCGTTTAATGGTAACTGTAGGGTTAGAAGTACATGAATTCTTGATCTAGGGCTAAAGTCCCACACTCATTATTAACCATGGATTTCATTTTCAATGCATTGTGGCATAGTCAACAGCGGGGTTTGGCCCTGTTAGTAACCCTTGTGTTAATCAAAGTCCCGTGTGCCGTAGATTGTAAGAAACCCTTGTCATCAGCATTAATCTCAAGTCTAGACCTGAAGTGTTATAAATTGGGGTTTATAAGCCTATCGGCTCTGTGAGGCAATAACATCGTGTAGATATTTGTGCAATATCATAGTGATCGTCGGATCGTTGATGAATACTGACCGTTGGATGGGTCTTGCATCACATTAGTTATAAGTGAAGGGACCCTGACCTAGCATAGTTGTGAAATGCAACATGTGATACAGAGCGCGCTGATAAATATCATATCACAAAATAACAAGTAAAGGAAACCTACCCAGTGAGCTGACGATTGTGATATGCGATGGTTAGAGGGTTTGTAAAGCATTTAGTGGTTGGGACTAAATTAGTGGTTCTGTTAATTTGGCAGAGTATCTAACTCTGGAGGTAAATGACCAAGACTCTAAGGGAAATCCAAGAAGAAATTCCACGAGAATTAGAAGAAATAGTTTATGGGCTTGAACGTTTGTATCTTATGCCTGCACCCCGGACACCATTAACTAAATGAAAAGATATTATTTGCAAATTAATGCTTAGTTCCTCTTGTTCAAATTCCAGTGCCCCCATCCGTGTGCCTTCTTAGTATATATCTCCAGGCCCTTCAACTCAATTACCCTTGCCCCTCCTTTCCATTTTGAAACAAGCTTTTAAAACCCAACCACTACTAGTTTTGTAGACTGGGTTTTCAGTTTCCTCTTTAGGCTTTGTTAGTGGTTTCTTCGATTCCCTATTCGCTGTTAGAAAAATAGTATATAACTTTCTTTTCCATCGTCATATTATATATAGACAAGTGCCACTATAATGGAAATGTCCCTACCATCCATGAGACTGAAATTTCCTATGATAAGTGGCTATATACATGGTATGTATCTCCTATTTTCTCAGTGCAAAAGAACCAAGCAGAAAAAATTGTGATGAAAACCAATTTTTGGAACTTCAGATCAGTGGAAAACTGCTTTTAAAATGAATGAAGGACTGTATGAGTGGATGGTAATTCATTTTGGGTTGTCAAATGCACCTAACACATTTATGAGGCTTATCAATGAAGTTTTGAAGGAATTTATTAGTAAATTTGTAATAGTATATATGGACGATATATTAGTTTACGGTAGGTCTAAGGAGGAACACATGAGACATCTAAATTATTTCTTACAAAGGTTGCAACAAGAGAAGTTACTACTAAATATAAAGAAGTGTTCATTCATGAAGGAATAATTGGTGTATTTGGGTTTTGATGTTTTTGGTGATCGATAAAGATGGATCCACAGAAGATCAAGGCAATCATAGAGTGGCCTTTGCCAAAAGGTGTTTCTGGGGTAAGAAGTTTCCATGGTCTTGCTAGTTTTTATAGAAAAATCATTAAGAACTTTAGTAAGATCGATGTTTCTATTATCGACACTATAATGAAAGATAGACAGCCATTTAAATGGACTACTGAAGTAGAAAGGAACTTTCAACTTTTGAAAAGGAAGATCAGTGAAAAACCTGTTTTGATTTTTCCTGATTTTAATAAACCTTTTCAAGTGAAGTGTGATGCTAGTGCAGAAGCCATTGGAGATGTTTTAAGTCAGTAGGATAGACCTGTAGCTTATTTCAGTGAGAAATTGAATGAATCAAAGAAGAAATATTCTTCTTATGATAAGGAATTTTATGTAGTTGTGCAGTCATTGAAGAAGTGGAGACATTACCTTATGTCTAAAGAGCTTATACTTTATTTAGACAACCACGCATTGCAGTACATTATGCAATAGTCAAAGCTTAATCAGAAACATGCCAAATGGATAGAGTATATCCAAGGTTTTAATTTTGTCTTAAATCATATAAATGGCCAATCAAATAAAGTAGCAGATGCCTTAAGCAGAAGAAACATACTACTTCAAGAAAGTCAAATTCAAGTGTTGGGTTTTGATTTTCTTAAGGAAATGTATGAAAAAGACTTATATTTTAAAGGGGCATTTGAAGGTTGTACAAATCCTGTTTTGTTAGACATAGGTAAGTGGCTTGATTATTTCTTGCAAGATGGGTTGTTGTTTAAAAGAAACCAACCGTGCATACCAAATTGTTCTATGAGGGAAAATTTAATCAAGGAGAAACATAGTGGTGGACTTGCAGAACATTTTGGTGCAGACAAGACTTATGAGCAGTTGAACACGTTTTATTTTTGGCTGAAGATGAGGACTGAAGTGGAGAAGTATGTGAAAAATTGTGAAGTCTGACAGTATGCAAAAGGAAGAAGTCGAAACACAAGGTTGTATGTTCAATTACCTAATTCCAAATAGACGTTGGGATATGGTAAGCATGGATTTTGTTTTGGGCTTACCAAAGACTCAAAGAGGAAATGATTCAATTTATGTTGTGGTTGACAGATTTTCAAAAATGGCACATTTTGTTCCATGTTATAAAACCAGTGATGTTACTCACATTGCTAATCTTTTTTTTAAAGAGATTGTAAGATTTCATGTGTTACCTAACAGTATTGTTTCACATATAGACTTCAAATTTTCTGGACATTTTTGGAGGACATTGTGGAAGAAGCTTGGAACTAAACTAAGTTTTAGTTCTTCTTATCATCCTCAGACAGATAATCGTCTGATAAGTCTTACAGGTGAACATACAAAACAATGGGATCAAGTATTGGCATAGGCTGAATATGCATATAATGACTCTCCTAATAGGAGTATAGGATAGAGTCCATTCCATATAGTTTATGGAATGCACCCAATAGGAGTGTCTAAATTAATAAATATAGGAAAAGTTGAGATGAGAAGTACTGAAGGGGAAGATTTTGCTTCAGAGATGCAAGCAATACATGAATGGGTAAAACAACAGTTACAGGACAACAATACAAAGTACAAGAGCAGAGAAAACACGACAAAGAGAGAAGTTAGATTTGAAGTTGGATATTTGGTTTTAGCACACCTGAGGAAGGAAAGATTTCCAAAACGAGAGTATAACAAGTTTAAGTTCAACAAAATTGGACCATGCAGAATATTGAGGAAATTTTCTGCAAATGCATATGAAATTGAATTACCCCCTAATATTGGAATATCTCCAATTTTCAATGTTGTTGATTTGTATAGGTATGAAGGTGAAAATGCAGAAGACCAAGAGAAACAAGAAATTGATTGGGTAAAATGGTTGCCTACAACAAAGGAATTGCAACCATAGAGGATTATGGACAATAAATTGTTGAATAAGACAAGGGGACAAGAGTATTTTCAGTATTTGGTCAAGTGGAAAGATCAACCAATTGATGATGCTACCTAGGTGACAGATGCCATGCTACAGAAATTGGGTAGTTTTTGTAGAAGAGCTCATGGGCAGGAGCCCATGAAGAATTTTGTCCTTGAGAGTCTGATGTAGGAGCATGAGGCTTAAAGGAAAAAGGATTTGAACTTATTCCAAAAATTAAAAAAAAAAATTACAAGAAAAGGAGTGGGATCCTTTAGCTGTCAATTGACAAAGCTTTCTAGTTAGGATTTAAACTAGAATCTAGGATTTGGATTATCATGTAATAAATTCAAATAGTTTGATGTAGTGGAGATTCTTGAGGAGAATATTATGCATATTAGATAGGATTAGTTAATTTTATCCTTTGATTTAGGATTTGTTTGTTAAACGAACCAGTACTTACGTAAGTTTCAGATCATTGTATGCGGATTTTGACTGATTCGATAGGTTTTCCATATAATATTTAGTTGCAAGAATTATATCTTGTTACAAAAAAATATAGTCACCATGATTATTTGCAGTCAGTATGAGTCTATCATCACTTATACTAGCCTCCCAAGCAAGTCTCAGACCTTAGCTCTTCATTTCAAGCTTTGCAAATGAGAGAAAGACATTGAAAAATCAATATTACTCTGGTTGCACTTTCTCCTACTTTTACCTGCGGACCCACACTCTTTGTTCATATTACCTGTGTACCTTCACGCTCTGTCTGTAAAGGGGTGGGTGTGTACCCCTATAAAAGTAAAAAAGGCGCAAGTTTATCCTAAAAAACTCACTTTTGGGTTAATTCTAGATGTTTCTAGAAGGATTTTGACGTGGATTGTTTGCTCCAAGGTGGTTCATGCATCCCAAAAGAGAAGGAGCTAATCCCTTGATAGGAGGAGCTATTCCTTTGAAGGAGGGCTTTATCCCTTTGAAGGAGGACCTATTAACTTCCCTCCATTGCACTATAAATTAGGGCATTGGGTCAGTTGCTAGGGAGGTTAGACGCTGAACATTTTGAGGGTAAATACTGATGGAATTGGGACTTCCTAGTTAAACTTGAGAGGAGAGATCACATACCTTTTGGTTTCATTGGGAAGTGAGTGAAACTTGTCAAAATAGAGGAGACTTCTTGTCGGACCCTGGAAGGAGCTTGTACAGCATCAAGGCACAGGTTGTAAAGTTCTTCTTTCATTTGAATTAATACAATCAGATTCATTTTTCTCAACAAATTGTCTTATGTGGTTTGTTTCATAATCTCCTTGATCATTATGATGAATATGCTTTTTGATATTGGCTTTTCAGGTCCTATTTAATTTGGTTTGCTTGTTTGTGTTTGCAGAATTACACTTCAAGGAAACTCATTTGGAGCGAGGGAGCGAGGCTTCCACAAACTTGCACTGGATCCAAGGTAGGCCTAAAACACTTGTTTGCCTTTGTTTTAATTGCATATTTAGAGAAACATAGTTTTTGATTGGCTTGCTTGTCACTAGATATATTTAGATACTAGGAAGGTCGATCTTGTCCACACTCTGGACTCATTCCGCATGACAAAATGGAGACTCCGCTAGGGACTTGATTGTTTTCCTTGTTTTACTTTGACCTGAGAAACTTGCCTTTTTGTTTCTATTTTTGGCTTTTTGTGTGTGGAATTGGGTGGATTTAGTGGATCTAGGTTTGTTTTGGCTTTTCATAACTTTAGGAGAAGTCCGCATCCTGTGCTTGTATCATAGTGCGTACCTCTACGCATGTTTACTTTGCACATAGAGCGTGCACGCACCTGTGCAAACTCTGAGCCTACGGACCCTGCTAAAGTTTTGAAAAACTTGATTTGTACTCTTGCAATTAGTTTTATATTGGTTTAGGTGTTGTTATTCTCTGCCCAGGCCTGCTTGTGACTTGTCAAAAGCTTTCCTTGGTCTAATTTCATTGGTGTTAGGGTTTTAGGTGAAATTCCTAGAAGTTTTTGTTGTCGGTCTTGATTTTCATTTTGGTTGTGTAGTAGCTCAGAGCTTAGAAGCATAGAAGCCTCAGATCACCTTGGTTTTTACTGGCTTTCTTATGAGTTTGACCATTTTCAAAATCTACCTTTGTTGAGGAATCCATCTTGAGTTTTCTCTTTCCAAAATTTCAAAAAGCTTATGTTAAAAGTTTGGATTTCAATTTTATAAAAAAGAACAAAAATCATTTGTTTTTGACTGATTTGTGATTCTGGACAAGTTAGTCCTTGGTATGCTTATCGCCAAGTAAAACATCCTTAAAACAAAAACATTTTTTAAGCTTTTACTTCAAGTAGTTTTTTATAGTTTGTAGATCTTAAGATTTGCTTTATTCATAGTTTTCTCAAGATTTGCTTTAGTCATAGTTTTGAGCGTTTTTATAAAAATACAAAAATATCTTTTGAAAAAAGTTTGTTTTGGTAGCATTTGAGTGTTTGAATAAAAAAGGAAATTCTTGTGCAAATAACTAGTTGTCTCGTTTTGAGTACATTGGAACAAAAACTCTTCTTTAAATTTGTTTGTTAAGAAAGACTTGTGTTTACACGCATTTGCATTCTCAAAATCTTTCCTAGCTAGAAGTTCATTGAAGAGAAAAGATTTTTTTATCATCTTAAGTGCATCTTTTTAGTGATTTTAAGTCGAGTCTTCACACCACGAGTTTCATCTCCGCACCTCTTGCCTTAATAAAAAACCAATAAAATAACGCTTAAAGTAAAATTAATCTAGAAATGTTTTTATTTCTAGGGCTCTATTACACCAACATAGCTTAGGCTAGTGTCTTGGAGTAGGGAGTACTTAACTCTCCAAGATAGTAAAACAAACAAGTAGATGTATCTTGCGGTAGGAGAGAAATCCCATTGTTGCATCTATGCTCTGCGAAAGCTCCTCTTAAAGGAGAAGCACGAGATCGTGTCCGAAGCAGTGTGGGAATCAATCCTTCCTCATTGGGAACGATGCCAAATATTCACGTATTAAAAATGGTAAACCTCGGATTAACCAATGTTGAGGAGCCTGGGGTCACTTGTTGGTAAACCTTGGTTTATGTCAAGGAGCCTTCAAGGGGATTGAGCTTGTTACTCTGCCCTTGCGTGTGTATCGGATCATAGACTGTTCCCCCAAGTATATTTGTTTCTGTTGGTAACCATAGTGGCCATATTGTATAGGATTCTTCCTAAAGTGACTGTGGTGGGAAGATCCCACTGGACCTGGAGCAGATGTCGACTAGACTCACTTGGATTTTCTGGGGGGTTCTCTTCACTCAAGACGGTTAAGTGGAGAAACTTGTGCCAGTCTATTCATTAAGTAGGTTACTGGGGTAACTGTTCCAACCGCTATTTCTGTATCGAACTCTGCGATGTTGGATTTCATCACCAACTAGTGTTTTCGGTACGAAAAGTTACTGTTTGTGTGTGATTGATCTCCTAGATTCTTTAGGCGTTTGATTCAATTTGTTTGGTTCTTTAGAGGCTTTAGGTGGTTTTCATTGAGATTTTACTTTGTTTTCGTGTGAAGTAGTCAAAATTTTTTAACCGTGGCTGAATTACCGAGGAAGTCTCGTAGACTTCGGGGCCAACCTCCTGAGTTTTCACCAAGCCAGCTTGAAGGGCTACAGGCCCTAGTAACTCCTAGTGACAGTAGAGGTGGGTCACCTGAAAGAAGAGAATCCGCTTTGGCGGGATATAATCCTAATTTTTCGACATTAATAGCAGATTATAGTATACAGCCTGTATCCGTTTCAGAAGTTACTGGTAGTGTTGCATCTACTAGTGATATAGGTGAAGAACCTGAAATATCTGAACCCGAATCTGAAATTGCTGCTACTCCAATATGAGGGTTTACTTCTCCAGCTTCTAGTGGTCCTAGTTCACCTAGAGTAGAAAGAATAACTACCCAAGATCTTCCTTCTGGACTTATAGCTATTGAAGAACTTGCTATTTCGGACAACGGAGAAGGCATCTCTATTCGAGAAGATCGACCTAAGTTAGACCTTAGGGAGCGTGAATCAATCTTTTACAGTCCACCTAGAAGCAGTGCTTGGTATCTTTCATTAACTAATTTTTTGGAAAACCCGGGACTAAGTTTTTCACCACCTCGTATTTCTTATCACCCAACACCTAGAGGTTACTATCCTTCGTTGAATATGTCTAAGTAGTCATCCATTTTTTCTCAATCTCCAGAAGCCTTTTTGTACGGTGGTCCTTCTGTTCCCACTGGGTATTAGTCCATGTCTGGTACTTTTTCGGGAGCATCTCCTCAACCTATTGAACAAAAGTTATTAACTGGAAGTAATGGTACTAAACTGTTGAGTGTAGAAGATATTCTCATGATGTCAGGTTCTATTCCCAATCCTCAACCGCAAGGTGGCCAGTCTCCGCCTGGGGGGCAACCTCAAGGTACCTAGTATGTGCCTGGGGGGCAACCTCAAGGTACTCAGTTTGTGCCTGGGGGACAACCTCAGGGACAGTACATACCTACGGGACACTACGTTCCTCAAGATAAACTCGAGACTCAGTATGTACCGCAAGGTCAACCTTAGTATCAATATGTACCCCAAGGTCAACCTCAGTATCAATATGCACCTCAAAATCAACCTCAATATCAATATGTACCTCAAGGTCAACCCTAGTATCAGTACGTTCCTCAGGGTTATCAACCCCAAGGTTAGTACCCAGCTCAAGGTTACCAACCACCTTCAGGAAAATCATATTATCAACCCTACCCTCAACTCGGTTATGGTCCTCAATATCCTCAACCTGTTATGGGTCCATACCCCAGAACGAATTTAGTGTGGGATCCATCTCAATCCCAACAGGTCTTGCAACCAAATGCGCAGTTTTCATCTCAACCTGGACAACCCTTGATTTCTGGTTCATCCCAGCAACCTGTCCAGTATACTGTTCAAACTTCTGCACCTTCTGTAGTTTCTTAGTCTGGGCCTAGTATGCCTCGTACTCCGCCACAAATGTCTACTGCGACTACTGCAACATCTGTTGCATCTACCCCACCTTCTTCTGGAGTATCGGCAACACCAGTTTCTACTGTCCCTGTATCTATTCCTCAGACATATTTACCTCAGTCTAGACCCACGGTCCACACTTCAGTTCAGATGCTTGTAGGAAATACGGTTGTCACCACTCAACCTCAGTATAATCAACAACCATACCAAGGACAGTACCAATACGGTCCTGCTATGCAGCAACCAACCTATCGGAATCAACCGTACCCTGGGTATACATATCAACAACCTCAACAACCCCAGTATGGTCTAGTTAATCCTAGTTTTCCAGGAGGACAAAATATCCCAAACGCCATTCCAATTCCTAGTTATCCTAGATATCCTCCTCCTCGGGCTGGTCTGCAGACCCAGAGTTTTAGGGACCCTAATCGTCAGTTACCGTTTATCGCAACTTTGGACTTGCTTGACTTGACGCGCCTTACGAACGATCCAATTAACTATCTTCAGTTTTGGCCGCCAATGCTGCATAAGTTGCCCAGTGATATTCCTAAGTTTGAAGGTAAGCCAGGAGAGGACCCGTCGAACCATGTGATGACTTATCACTTCTGGTGTGCGTCTAATTCCATTTCAGATGATTCAATTCGTTTACGACTTTTCCAGCGCACTCTAATTGGTCTTGTGGCCAAGTGGTACATTGAGTTACCGCGAGCCGCCTTTTATAACTTTAGTCAGTTAGCTACCTCGTTTTTAACTCATTTTCAGTTTCCAATCAGATATGACAATGGCATGGAATTATTAACTTCGTTAAAGCAGTCAACGTCCACTTACATTTCAGATCATATCCATGAATGGAGATGTCGACGGCGTTTAGTGAAAGTTTTTATCCCGGATCAGATCTTAGCTGAATGGTTTGTAAAATCTTTACTACCCAAGATCACTGAGGATGTAGCTAAGGCTGGAGGCGTTACTGAGGAGCAAGTGATTGCTCAAGCACAGTACCTTGACTTATTCTATACTCAGTCGGGTACGTTACACGAGAAAATCCCCGATCTACCCAAACAAAATCAAATCGTTGCTGCTCGTTCAGGGTCTCATGCCGTTGATGGTATGATTGGTACGGTTAATACCAAAGGTAAGAAGAAGTCTTCCAAGAATTATTCTCCTATAATAACCTTACCAGATTCCCCGACAAGAGATTCTTTCGTGGAACTTTCCGCCGATATTCATGTTGTAGAGTCATCTACAGCTAAATCAAAAACTGGTGGTAAGAAGAAAGGGAAGAAGAAGAATAAAATAGATAAGAATTCGAAAGAAAAACCTGAAAAAGCGGAATCAATTGATGAAAAACGCAAACCTCATTATCCATGTCTCATCTGTGATGAAGAACATTTTACGAGAGACTACCCTCATCGTGCAGAGGTTGCGAAAATTTTCAAAGGTTCCCAAACTCCTGCTGCCTTGAAGGATCCTTTTCCAGCTCAAGGTAGTAAGATGATAGGTTTGTCCTCCAGTGCCAATGAAGAACCCATATTGATGATGTCCCATGTTAGTATTGTGACTCGATCACAAGATTATGGCCGTAAAAGTCCTGTAGATGGTAAAGAAGCAGAATCTTCCCATTCGAACCCATCAACCTCAGCTCGTGGTTCCGATCCACTACAGATCGAGAAACCTAATCCAGACTTAGTAACTAAACCACTCACCAAGGGTATACTTCGAAAGTCTGCTTTCAATCCACATGCGAGAGTAGCTCAGAACTATAACGTTGTTGAGGATTTAACCGTTTCACCCTCAGCAATGTCGGCTTTGGAAGTGTTGCAATCCTGTCCAGCACAACGCAAGTTACTTTTTTCGGCTATAGGAGCTGTTGACGTTCAGGACCCCAACCTTATAATCTTTGATCTAGAAAATAGTGCATCGCTCTTACCTCATCAGACGGCTGTCCAGATTCCAGTGATAGTCAGAAACAGACCTGTTCATAGGACTGTGATTGATAAGGGAGCTTCCACGTGTATTATGTCGATACAGTGTTGGAGATCACTTGGTTCTCCTTCACTAAATGGATCCCCGATGATTCTAAAGGCCTTTGATGGCCATGGGTTTCATCTTTTCGACATTCTACAGGACCTACCTATAGGGGTTGAAGGTAAAACCGTTAATCTAGATGTGGGGGTGGTTGATGCCCCTCTAGATTACAACCTTCTCTTGGGTCGTAGTTGGTCTTACGCTACGACAGTTGTTTTTTCATCGGTCTTTCGGCTTATAAAGTTCCCTCATAATGGAAATATCGTAACCTTAGACCAGTTGTCATAATTTTCATCCAACCCAGCCTCTGCTGAGAGCATTCAGCATGTTGGTAAAGCGACAATCCCATATAAGGATGTTGGAGTAGGATTAGTTAATGATTCTGGTTTATTGGGCACTTTTCCTTTTCCTCCTATCAACGCATCGTCTTCTACTACAACCATTCATATGATTTCATTAGAAACAATTCTGAATGATGATCCTTGGATCATACCTTCTGAATCTGAGATAGACTCCTTTGGTACTCTTATGCCTTTGAGTCCGTATGAACTTACATATCAGACCGTGCAGTCGTTTTCCGACACAACATCAACCCAAATCAACTTAATGAATTTGGTCCATGAGGAATCACTTTTGACATCAAACTCAGATTTAATAACGTTTTCTGAACTTGTTCAAATGGATGAGAAAATTCATGAAATCATATGCATCGATGAGTTACCATGGGAAGATCTTCATCACAGATCTTCGTTTTTACCCGAGAGCGATTGTTTTGAAAATGATTTTTCATCAATTTTTACGACTGAATATGTTAAGGATGCTCAAAATCCAATGAAACATCCCGATTCCGAGTTAAACTTGGGAAATATTTCTTGAACTATTCCCCTTGACATTTCAGTTAAGCCTGAAATTGTTGAAAACGTTCATATAGCTGCCTCTGGTACAGAAGATGAAATTCAAACATATAAGGCCCTATTTCAAGAATTTTGTGATGTGTTTGCCTGGTCATATGAGGAAATGCTAGGAATTGACCCAGAAATTGTGATTCATGAAATCAAACTTACCCGGACGCTAAACCCGTTCGGGAACGTTTGCGTCAGATTCACCCAAGAAAAGCTGTTGCGATTAAAGCAGAAGTTGAAAAATTACTCAAAGCAGGTTTCATTTATCCGATCCCGTTAACGGATTGGGTATCGAATATTGTTCCTATTAACAAAAAGCAAGGGACAATAAGAATATGTATCGATTATAGGGACATTAATCGAGCCTATCCAAAGGAAAATTACCCAACTCCTTATATCGATCAAATCATCAATGATTGTGCCGGCAATGAAATTTTCTCCTTCATGGATGGTTTTTCGGAATACAATCAAATCAATATTCTATCTACTAATCAACCAAAAGCGGCCTTCATTTGTCTGTGGGGGGCATTTTCTTATTGCAGATTACCTTTTTGGCTTAAGAACGCCGGGGCAACTTTTCAACGGGCCATGTCTTATGCTTTTCATGATATCAAGCACATTGTGCAACCCTATCTCGATGACCTGCCTGCTCGTTTATTACATCAAGCTGATCATCTCGTCCATTTAATAGCAATCTTTATGAGGTGTAGGCATTATCGGATTAGGCTGAATCCCCACAAGTGTGTCTTCTGTATTGAAATGGGTTGGTTATTGGGGTTTGTTGTTTCGAAAGCCGGCATTCGCGTTGATCCCTCGAAGGTTGAAACCATTATCAAATTGCCTCCTCCTTCGAGTCTTCGCCAACTCCAAAGTTTGCAAGGGAAAGCAAACTTTTACGACGATTCATCCCTAGCTACGCTAAGATCACAAAGGGTTTTACCTGGTTGTTGAAACATAATACTTCATTCTTTTGGGACGAGATAGCTGAGAAATCTTTTGATGCACTAAAACACATGTTGACCCATGCACCGTTGTTGCATCCTCCCAACTACAACTAGGACTACTTCTTGTATCTCGCTGCCTCCCATTCCACCATCAGAATGGTGTTAGTTCAGGAAGATGAATTCAGTATTGAACATGTGATACATTACCTTAGTCGAACTTTAAATCCAACTGAGCTAAAATACTCACATGTGGAGAAATTGGCATTGGCAGCCATTCAAGTTGTCCAACGTTTTCGTCATTACATTTTACTACGTAAGACTACAGTCATTTCTGATTGCAACCCTGTGATCTATATTTTGACCAAGCAATTTCTGGGGCACAAGTACTCCAAATGGATTGTGATCCTGCAGGAGTTCGACTTGGAATTTGAAAAGTCTAAGTCAAAGAAATCTTTAGTTTTTGCGGAGTTAATGT